>JANIPM010000004.1:37778114-37799848 GCA_027478405.1 Erythroxylum cassinoides
TCGGCTTTATGCATTCGTGTCATTTTCGCCTCCGCTCTCCTTTTCGGCAACTTTCGTTTCGTTTTCCGGTTGGGATCTGGTTCCCGGATCGGGTCCCAACAACAACCAATCTAACTTATCTCATCGTAAGCTGGGAAAAGAGATATAATACACTTGGATCACTTGCATTTTCAACATGAAAGGTTCAAATTGTCTAAATCTTCTTCATTAGTTGATTTTAACTAGATTATATCGACTATGCACTTTGTACTAATATTAGGACTTGGATCAATCAATTCACACTTAAATATCACACTTCATTTTATTGGCAATGCAAGGTACTCAATTTCAAATATCTCAATAATTTTACTATAGTAATCTATCAATTCTCCTTGTATGCAAACCCCACTATTTACTATTGTTATACCATGACCATTATATTCTGTATGAAATTTGGATCCATTAAAAAAATACATCTTATACGATTTAACAGTTTGCAAAGGTCCTTTCGCAAGATCATATATGAACTTGCTCTCTATTGGATTTTCTGAGGCCTGCACAAAATTTTTTTTATCATATTAAATAGGATAATGTCATCTAATCACTTTGATATGATAATTCAACCATTTTAATTATTACAAGTGAAAACTTACATATTTCTCGAACCAACGAGGAAAGTATCTTTCAACTTCTTTATTAATATCATTCTATATTGTTTCATATATTAGCTTGCGTAACCACTCCTTGTATAATCTAAAAACATTATTATGTATTTTAGTTATGAACAACAGTAACTTCAGAAACTCAAATAATCTATTTCAAAATCAACTTAAACTATATGAAAGGTTGACCTTATTGACAATTTAATAAAATGTAATAATGGGCAACCTTTATTTCTTCTATTGTTAACATTCTTCTTGTTGAACGTCCATATGTTTATCATAGATATGTAAAAATGGATAAGTTACCATTAACATCAATCATTTCCCCCTGTTGATATTACGAGGAACTTTTCTTTTTCTTGTGTGCACATGTGACTCAAAATAATGTGAACCAAATGTACTTACTTTCTCCAATAAATAAGCATAACATATCGAACATTCAAATGCAGCCTTGTTTTTGATGTTTTTCTTCAAGTAATGCAAGTACCTACATTACAAATAGGGTTATTACAATTCTGTGATTAAAACATGCCATAAGTTTTATTTAAATATTAACTATAATTACTTCTTAAATAGATACATCCATCGATATTGAACCGAACCAACAAGTTTAGTCTCGTGTGCTAAATGTATAGATAGATGCTCCATACAATCAAAGAAGTGTAGAGGTAAAATCTCTTCCAATTTGCGCAGGATAATTAGAATTTCCCTTTTTAGTTTTTTCATTTAAGCTAACTTTATTTCAGATGATAATAAGCATTTGAAAAACAAATTTAATTCTATTATTGCTACCTAAACCTTATTTGGTAGCATTTATTGAAATGCAATTGAAATTAGCCTTTGCATAAATACATAACAATCATGATGGTCAATTTTTGTCATTAATTAACTACAATATTGTTTCCGTTGGTAATGTATTGTCATTATTTTTAATTTTCTTTTAGTGATATATATAAAATGAGAGACAAAAATTTACTATACAACGTCAAAAACTGAGGAAATAAACATATGAATCTGTTATAACAAACTAGTTGATGTGGTAAAGTTAGTTAGAGGGCTGGCTAGATGTATTCTAACAACCTAGAGCTCAACAATAGGTTCATATTGCTTCAAACTTGAGCAGGGGAAGAATTGATCATGCCAAGCTTGGACAAAAGAAGTTGACGTTGAGTAGAAGGAATCACTTTTATAAGTATATCAGCTAATTAAGATTTGGTGGGAAGATAAGATAATTGCAACAATCCTTCCACAACCTTTTCTTTGGTGAAATGACAATCCAACTTTATATGTTTGGTTCCTTCATGAAAGATAGGATTTTTCGCAATGTATATACCTGACATGTTGTCAGAATGAAGTGTCAGTGGCTTGAGAGAATGAAATCCCATTTCTTCCAATAGCCTAACAAGCCATGTTACCTTTGTAGTAGCCTGAGACATGGCCCTATATTATGCTTCAAATGAAGATTTAGGTATAGTCCCTTGCTTCTTAAACTTCCAGCTAGTAAGAGAATGACCTCATAAAATGATATAACTAATGATAGATCTTTTACTAGTAGGACAAGTTACCTAATCAAAATCTGAGAATGCCTGGAGAGATATCTGATATGAGGTTTTGAGCATAATTCCTTGACCTGATGTACCCTTGAGGTATTATGAATTGGCTAAGGGTCTAAAAAACAAAGCTAAGATCGAGACGTGTGTGTGTTAAGAAGTTTAGTTTGCTAATCATTGTTCTATAAAAGGTAGGGTCTGCAATAAGTGAGTCATTCTCTGAGGATAGTTTAAGATTTAAAGGTAATGTTGTGGAGATTGCATTAAAGTCATTTATGCCACTTTCAACAAGGAGTTCATGAGTAAACTTCTTTTGAGTCAAAACATACCCATTATCCATCTTACCGACTTTAATTTTGAACATAGACTATTAGGTTGTGAATAATTATAAGCTCGCAAAATTAATGAATTAGGTTCTATGGCTAAATATGCAGCTTAATTAGGATTTAATGCTAATTTTTTTACCTTTTAAATTGTTACATTCATTCATAATTTTTGGTCTTTTGACTTAAGTAGATTTTCTAGTATTTGTTTTCATAAAAACAAGTAGCTAAAGCAACAATGTAAGTAATAAAGCTAGCAGCCAGTTGAGAATGTGATGTAGCTAAGTAACCAGATCAACATGCATCACAAATGTGTGCCTTCGCATCAACAGGCTATAATGATGTTTCAACTAAGTAGCTTAATAAAAAACATGACTTAGTTGAGTAACCAGATCGACATTCATCATTAATAATTGCCTATGTGTAAAAAGACTAAGTCCATGTTCACAAAAAGTAATAAAAAAATAAAAAAGCATATTTTCTAGTAAAAACCTACCAAACTTGTAGTAGCCTGACTTTTCATGAAATTGTACTTAGGAGTAGTTACAAAGCATAAATGACCAAATAATTATTAATATATGTGTGTAATTGAAAAGGGTGAATAATTTAACACTTGAGTTTGGATTAATACGTATATATAGTTTAAAGCCCCTAGATGCAAAATTTGCATGTTATTGATTTGAAATAACTTGAATAATTGTGCTTAAAATTAAATTTATTTCATGAAGTTGAAGCCATTGTCTCATTACTGCATTGTGTGTTGTGTGATTTTGTCTGTTTGTTGCTTTATTTACTTGAGGACAAACAAATGTTTTAAGTGTGGGGATGTTGATAAGTGTAAATTGTATTGTGTTTTAGGGCTTAGTTTGATATGTGTTAGTTATTAATTCAATCGTTTAGTATGTGTTTAGCTTATAATTATGTTAGTTTTTTAATTATTTGTGTTTAAGTGTTTTTATGGGTAAGTATAAGTCTTTGAGCCTAGATATTATGTTTTAAAGGTACCTTGATGTGTTTGTTAGTGTTTCCGGATCAATATCGAAGAACAACGACATTTGAACTGAAACAATGGCCTATGATCATGGCATAACAAGCCATAATTGCGACAAAAGCACTAGAGTTAGCTCACGATCATCACAAAAGGCACGGATGTGGCCCTGTGGCTGATGTCAGGAAGACACACAGACACTCAAAAACATCAAGTTTGAGGGATTTTCAGACCTTTTGGACCCCAAAAAACCCTAGGGTTAGTCAGAACATAAAAGGCATTTAAAGAATAAGACAAAGAAGCAGAGGAGATTTTGCAACAACCACTTTTGAGAGAAACCCTAGAGTGAATTATCGAGAGATAGAGGAAGAGAAGAACGAAGAGAGAAGTAGAGAAGAAGCTGACTTGATGTACTTTCCGAATCAGGAGTTTCTCGACATTGCTGCCTCCCGTCGTCCATTCAATTCGTATTTCTTGCTATTTTCAGTTTTATTATTGTATAGGATTGGAATAATAATTGATGATAGGATTTTTGGATGTGGATGATGTTTAAACTCACCTTTGGAGTTTTATCTTTGATTTAATGAAATTTGATTGTTTAAGTTTTACTGGATTTATTGTGATTTAAATTTTGCAATTGCATAATAAATTAAGCGGGTGAATCAAATGAAAAATAATTAAATTGGGCTAATGAGATTTAAGTGATTTAATAGAACAAGAATTAAATCAAATCGACAAATTGTGCAAAGAGAGATCTTGTATAGGTTTCTGATAGATTATTAGACAACTTTAGATCTAATTAGGATTTTGGATATTTTTTAAAAAAATTAAATGGAGTAATATATTGAAGATGAGTTAAAGAATAGTTCTACAACCTTTGGAGTTATACTCCTTTGTCAAAGCCAACCAACGACTAGTAACCATATTCATAACAAAAGATGATTTCATTTCTGGATCCCTGCACTTACTACATGACAAGGTTTGTTGATTTCTAAAGGTCTAGATTAAAGAGGATAATTCCCCATTCCTCATCTTCTCGCTACCTATCATCTTCCCCAATTAAGGTTGATTTCTTTAGTGGTGATGAAGGTCTCGTTCCTTAACCAAAACTCGTAAGTGAGACTGTTCTGTTTGGTTCTTCCTTCCTTTCTTCTTCTTCATCTGGTTATTACCTTCTTTTCTCAGGTCAAGTTTAACTGGTGAGATTCTCTCTATTGCAGGATATCACTTTCCCCACGGGGCATAAAGAAGGATCTTTGATTAGGTACCTTCTTTTATCTTCTTGATCTGTATTTACTCACTACATTAGATTCTCCCTGAACTTGTTTTCTCTTCCTCTTGCTTTCCTTCTATTTGTCTACTTTGTCTTTGCGTGCTTTTATGTTAAATACGTTAGCCTCTTACACATTCATAGAATCTCAGATATTTCTGTTACCTACTTGGTTAAGTTGTTTCAGAAGGATGAGCTCTCGATTTAATTCTGAAACAAAAATCTCTTTAGGTGATTGGTTACCACCAAATCAGCTAAGGTTCCTTTGTTTTCACACCCTGTATATACATAGCCCTAAGGATATGACATGGATTTGAATCTTTAGGTTCCTGGGGTTTGAAAGATTTGCTGATTTCTATACTATCTCTGTGATTGTATTCCCTAGGTTTAGTCTTAGGCATCTATTCGATATAGCTCCCCATATATAGCTGCTGTAAGGACATATGAAGAAGAGATGATCTCTAGTTTCCACATGGATCTGACACAAAGGGCATGTTCTATCCATTTGTAAATATGACATTCTTTTTTATGTATTTAGTCTATTTTGGATTGCTAGCCATAATATAAAGGAAACTTTTGGAGGTAGAACCTTGCACCAAATAACTCTATGCCATTTCACCTTCTATTTCCTACTTCTCAACATATCTTTAGTGTTACCATTGGTAAGTTTATGGACATGTTAGTTTTGCCAGTAGAATGTATCCTGAGAGTTTGGTTGTGGGTAGTAGGATGGTTGGAGATGCCTTAATTGTTCACGAAAGTTCCAACTACCCCCATAATCATAGAGGTTAGTTTGAGTTTGAGTGAAAAGGTTTGAGGGCTATTTAGACTGTTGTAGTGGTGTATGAGGGGTCACATGTTAGGCCAATTATCAAACCATACATAAGTTGTTTGTCCATTCCTAATTGTGCATGTAACTTCATCCCTGATTCTGTTCCTCAACTTCAAAACCTGATTGAGAAAGTGGGAGTGTGATGTTGATTTTTGAATGCTCCATAGACTTCTTTCTTTGAGAAAGTAAGAGTGGAGCCATTTAACCCATAGGGAATTTCTATCTGTGAGAATTTTCCATAATCTCTTTAGTATTAATGCCTGATTTGTGATCTTGATAGGGGTAATATTCAACACTCCTTCATCTTTAGGATAGCAGATATTATCCCATTTAACTTTGGTTGTCCCTTTGCCCCCATTTGGATGATTCCATAGAAAGTTTCTAAGGATTCTTTCCATGGACTTGATGATTCCTTGGGAAAGAAATATGTGAGAACTCTAATAAATATGTAGAGAATTCAGTACCAATTTTCTGAGTTATACCTTCCCTGTATAGGACAAAGACTTGTTTACCTAAGAACTGATTCTTTTATGAATCTTCTCTATGAGTGGAATACACTCTATATAAATAAGTCTTTTGGTTGAGACTAGTAGTCCAAGATCAACAGATGAGCTTGTTTGAGTGGCATTCCTGTTGATTGAGAGATGAAAGGACCCAATGTAGTAGCTTTCTTGGATAATAGGAAATGACTCTTTGTTGGATTGAACTATAGACCTGAGAAATGTTCAAATTTGTTAAGAGCTTCCATATAACTTTGTATGGAGTCCTTTGTGGCCTTGTAAAATAAAAGTAGATCATATGCAAAACATAGGTTAGTCAAACTGATTTTCTTGCACTTTGCATGATATCTGAATTTTGGATTTTTAAGCACTTCTTGCTTGATAAGAGCATTGAGAGTCTCCATATATAAAATAAAGAGGTAAGGGGACAAGGAGTCTCCTTGTCTTAGACCTCTTGCTACCTTGAAAGATGTGGTAGGAGTTCCATTGATCAAGATAGCCAAGGAGGAGGATGAAATACATGCTTTGATCCGTTTGATAAATTTAGAAGGAAATATGTGGGCTGTTAATAATGTCTATAGAAAATCCTAACTCACATTATCATATGCTTTCTTAAAATTAACTTTGATTGTACAATTTGGAGAGTAGTTCAATCTAGAATTCCCTTTCAAGAGATTTTAGAAAATAAGGATGTTGTCTCCTATGTGTCTACCTTAGAGGAATGCACCTTGGTTATTGTTGATCAGTTGAGCTAGGATTTTCTTCAATCTTATAGAAAGCATTTTGGAGATAACCTTATAGAGAAAGTTAGTGATCATAATTGGCCTGAATTCCTCAAAATGAATAGGGTTGGGACATTTAGGAATCAAATAGACAAAGGCTTTGTTGATCTCTTTATGGAGAATCCCCTTAGGGAAGAATTCCTTAACTGCTTGTATTACAAAGGGTCTTACTTCTCTCCAAGCTTTTTGATAGAAATACTCGTTAAAACCATCAAGTCTAGGAGCTTTAGATCCTTCCATGATAAAAACTACATTTCAATTTTTGCATTTTCTACTGATTTTGTAAGAATCTCTAGGTCAACTAGTGAGATTCGTTTCAAGGATAGGGATCTAAGTTCTTTAACTGTTGCCTTAGCATTATTTGGAGTACCTAGGTGATCTTTAAAGAACTTCACTGCCTCCTCTTGGATTTTCTGTTATGTCTATAGCACTGCACCATTGATGGATGTTATAGACACAATCTTGTTGCAAATCCTCCTTGCTAGGATTGGGTTGAAAAAGAATTTAGTACAATTATCCCCCTCTTTTAGCCATTGTAGTCTAACTCTTTATTGCAAAAGGGAACTATGGTTACGAGTAGCTGTTAAGAACTCTGATAACTTTTTATTCCCTCTATCAAGTAACACTGGATATATCGGGAGAGCAACTAGTTGGGCTTGAATAGCCTGGAGTTCAATTCTGTAGGAGTTTAAGAAATCATTTGTAGGCCTATGAGTAGAGTTAAGGACCTTTAGTTCTTATTTGATAACTTTTAGTTTTTGAATACAACAGAATTGCTTGGTCCTATTGCAATTATGCTCCGTACCTTTATTACAAGCCTCATTAAACCCTGGGATACTCACCAGAAAGTTGTTGAATCGAAAAGGATAGCATTTGAACTTTTTGAATAAGTTGTCTACTACAAGAGGGTATGGTTTGAAAAGAGAGGCTCTTTAAAAGCGGTTAAGTTGTCAGGGATGGTCTTGAGCCACACGTTATTTACTCGATCTAGCTTCTTCTTGATAAGCCACTCTGATTGTTGATTGTTGGACCAGGTGTAGGAATGTCCTACATACTTTAGATATGTCATTCCTATTTTTTCAACCATTTCTTTCAAGTTAGTTGTATAGTTTTTTAAAATTGCAATTCCCTTATGCCTCTGATGGGTATAATATGGAGTTAAGGTTAAGATTGTTCCACTAGAATCAAAAATTGCTTGTATAGATGAATGAAACCTTAATATGAATGTTCCCTTTCAAAAAAGATAACTTTAGATGCATAGCTTGTTCATTTCAATCTAGGAAATCTACCTGAGTTCATCCTCCCTGTAGCAAATAATTATTCTACCAAAAGCATGATGTTGGTGGTTGGTTATCATGTTCCAGTGGGATCCAAAAATATCCAATTTGGCTAGATTTTCCCTTCTGATTCGGTTTCTAATAATCCAATGATAAGAGGTCTCTCCCGCAAAACAAAGTGCCATAAAGCTGACATTCCCGCAAGAGGTTCCTTAGACATTCCATGCTATAATGGTCATAGTTAAAACGTTTTGCTTGTGGAGCATTTCCCTTTATCTTTCTTAGATCTCCTTCTCTCCACTATATGGAATTCAACAATTCCTACAGATTCTTTAGATGCAGTATAACTTTTAGGAGTTTCAAGGATATGAGATTGTTGACTTACCATTGATTCTCCTTCCACTTCTGGATTATTGACTAAAGTAACTTGATCTTCCTTAATTTCTGTTTGAGATATAAGTGTTGCATTTGCTGTTTGTGGTACTACCTTTTCCATGTTTCATTTTACACTCAACTATTTAGAACATTGCTTATTATTTATTTGACCATTTTCTACTAGCTTACTGATCTATTTGTTCTTATTCTCAGATGGTTTATTCTCACTTATTATTGATACTATTGCCTCCTTGGATATTATGGAAAGAAGGGTATCCGACAATTCCAGTTGTGATACTACTTTGGTTGTCTCCATAAGCTCCTGATAACTCCTTGTTTTGAGGGTTCTACCTGTGGCCATCCAAGTCTTAGTTAGATAAGTGGAAGGTGGTTTCCAATGGTAAGAAATTTTATATTGGGCCTTGTTTCCAGAGCCCAACTATCAGTTCGGATACCAAAAGATATTTGACTTGAGTCTCGAGATGAATTCTGATTCAAATAACAAGAGTAGTGGCAGCGTGTACTGTGGCGAGTTCACCGCGACGAACACCTGGGAGTAATCTCCCAACCCCCTTTGGGTCAAATACGTAGTGACGAAAGTCATTCTTCGCCGCAACGAAGTTGCCTTTAGAAAGGTTCGCCACGGTAAACTCTGGCTTCATCACGACGAAACCCTCATAAATTGAAACCTAGACTCCAACATTTAAACATACTAAGCAAACACATACATTCAAATCTAACCATCCAAACTTAATCATACACAAAGAAACTTTAATTCTTCATTTCATTACTAATTCCAAAGAGTTCGAACAAACTTTACTTACATAACATCATACATATCAAAGCTTAACACAAATATAAAATGATGCTCAATGTTAATATGCCTTTAAAGCTATCCGATAAGTCACAAACTTAGTACAAAGTCTCTAACTATCTTGAAGTTTTCGATGCCTTGCAAGGATCAACTGTCGTCTTGTTTCGCACCTGAGGAGGGAAAATAATGGATTGAGCTACACAGCTCAGTGGCTAATATGTTTATAGCCATCAGTAATTTGCCACAAATTTAAGCATATGTATATATATATGTATCTAACAATTTAGGCAATCTCAAATTAGCTCAAAAACTCATAATTAAGCAAGTCATCACATAACTCATAACATAGGCTTTAACCATTATGCATAATACTCAAATACATCATGCTTGATAATTTAAGGATGTAATGCACAAACAAACGGCTCGAGAGTTTCATGGAAACAAAATGGAGAAACTGAAGTTTACACTATGAACAGAATGAGTCCATTTTTGGAGTTCATATGCCATAAGCGGGTATCCGGGAGAAGATTCTTGTCAACGTGCACGTGACAAACAGAATAGTCCACTATCGCCTAAACAAAAGCACATATTCATTTTATCATATGCTCATTCTTTCATGCTTTCTCATCTTTTCATTCATAAAAAATGCCATGACATGTTTCAATGGCATAACTTGATCACAATTCATAAATCACAATGCATTTTCAAACATTCACAACAATTTTAATATCAAGCAAATCAAGTTTAAGCAAATCAATATATGCACATATAGGCAAGAATTTGCCCAATTACACAATAACTATAAATACATTACCCACTTAATTTAGCTTACAAAATCCAACTCAAGATGGCCTTTGCTCTTGCTCTTGGGTAAGGTTTTCTTGATTTCCTAAACACAATTTTTTTTCATTCAATCCAAATTGGAATGAAAATTCATAAAACTTTAATAATCAACATATGCTAAAATTGAACTATAACCCCTTTCAAAATTTAGACTTTTGGGTCAATTTTTCCATGATCATTATGATCAGATAAATGAAAAAATTTGATAATTCTTCTAGAAAAATGTTCCCCATTGTCTTAAGTTTCTAATGACACCAACATCATTCAATTTGGTTTTGTAATCTGAAAGTTATACTCCAAACTTTTTTGGACTGTTCTTATACTGAAACAATATTATGTGTTCAAATGTTGTCCAAGTTTGAATCTCTTAGAAGCCGAATTAGAACTCAATTTCTTCAAAAGTTTTGTAGCCTTATGTCTCTATTTTACTACAAATCAAAAATCACTCCATTTTGATAATTACAAAAAATGTTATGCTCAAAATACTGAAGCATGTTCTGTGCTGGAAAGTTCACCGCGGCGAACTTCATCCTTCAAGTTGGCCACAACGAACCAGGGACAGTTGGCCGCGACGAACTTTGACAGAAGCATATGTAGAACATGTTTCATTTTCCATATTTTAACTTCCCACCTTTCACATATAATCCATGTTAAACCTAAACCATCTCCTCTACTTCATTTTCAACTTTATTTCAACCCAAAATCATTGACAAATACCTCATAATCTATCTTTGATCCTTAACCCTAAAAGATTAAAACGTTTTCATATACCATTCATCAACAACTTACTACACACATTCAGCTTCATTTTCACTTCTAACTATCATTAACTATGCTTTATTCAACAAATCAAGAAGGGTTGATGCTTATACTTACTTGTTTAGCTTCAAACTCTTTAAGATCTCCAAAACCCTAGTCTCTATTTAATCCCCCCTTTTGTATCTAAGCAAGAAGAAAGATGATAACTTACCTGTAACAAGTTGATTTCTCTTCTTTTTCTTCTTCTTTCTTCTTCTTTCAAAGCCTCCTACGATTTTCCTCTCTTCTTCTCCCTCTTCAGATTTCTTCTCTTCTCCCCTCACACTCACAACACTTCTCTTCTTCTTCTAAACCAAGACACATTTTATTCTTCTTTTTCCCATTTTGCCCTTCATTCACTTTGTTCTTCCAATTCTGTCCCTCCTTTTGTCTTTTATGTCTCTAACTCCTTTAATCCACTTAACACCATATAAATTCTAAGTTAATTCCAATCCTTCCATCAAATTCTAATCTCTATTCATGCTTACAAAATTTAATGACCCAATTTTAGAAATAAACAAACAAACAAACAAACAAACAAATCGATAAAAATTGAAAAATTTTCAGGGTCCAACATTTTAACTATGTCTTCTCTTAGTGTATCTTCCTCTCTTAACCTCATTATTAGAATTTCTTCAAGGAGTTCTTTGGAAGTGTCCACACTGATACATATCCTAGTATAACCTTTGTTGTATGGTCATTCATGCATAATGGTCTTCTGATGTAGCTGGCTAGTGCTCCAAGCCCTTGAGTAGTCCAATACTCAAGTGATATGTTGTGGAAGTTAATCCACAGCGGGATATGTTAGATCTTGAGAGTTTCAAAGTCTAAATGTGGCTGCCAAGTTTGAAGGAAGATAGGATGGTTGCCAAGATGCCATGGAACTTCCTCCATTATCTTTTGGGTTTCTGAAGTAGAAGAAAATCTGAATAATATCAAATTCTCTTTAAAAATCAAAACGTCTATCAAGCCTTTGGACTTTCACACCTTATTCTCCCATTGAGAGACTAGTGGGAAGGGTGTCTTTTGCCACAGAAGAACCCTACTATTGTTGCTTCCCAAGTCCTTGCACCTTCCTTCAAGACTTCCAGATTTAGGTAAACCAATTTTCTACCTTCCATATCTTTCGGTGGTGAGTAGGATGGAGATACTGGAGTTTCTTCACCAACTACTTGCTTCCAAGATCTCTTAGGAGTGTCCAATATAGAGAGCATTTCTAGGTTTGAAGATTAAGGTTTGAGGATGGATGGGGGCAAAGGTGGGAATTTAGGTAAGGAAGGAGTTTAAGTAGTGGCCATTATGTAATTTTTTTGTTTAGGAAACTTACAGCTTTTGGTTGTAGTTTTTCATTATTAAGGAGAGCTTAAGAAGGAAAGATTGCAAGCTAGAGAGAAGTAATAGTTTATAAAAAGTCTATTTTGTCCTTGGTTTTACTGCTAAAAATCTGTGAAAGAGGAATGAAGAAACAAAAAGTTGCAAAACTAGTTTTTGGTGTAAGGAGAGGTAGCAATGTTTTGTTGGATTGTGCTGGATTTCTCCAATATTACAAGACTGCAGGCTAAAGGTTATGGTTTCTAAGATGTTACTGGTTTATGGACAAAACATTCTGGGAAGAGTTCAAAGGAAAGGAAAAGAAAAAATGATGTTATTGTTTGGATAGGCTGTTAATTGAGAAATTGCAATTTCTATAATCTGATTAGGGTTTATAAATTAGGTTTAATGGTTATAACTCGAGAGAGAGTAATCAACCCTAGGATCGTCAAGAAACAATAATCTAGTAATTCATAATTGATTAGGTTAGCTTTAAAAATAGGTAAAATTTCCTTTCTCTCAATTGGTAACTCCATAGGTTGATTCTTGAGTGTGCGTTGCAATTGCGAAATTGTTAATATTTTTGTGATTGGTTCTTGAATTGAATTCTTGTTTTAGTTTCATTACATTTTGAATTTTTGCAATTTGTTTTGACCTTATATTTTAGTACATTTTGAATTTCTGCGATTTGTTTTGGCTTTAGATTTTATACATTTTGAATTTCTGCGATTTGTTTTGGCCTTGGATTTTAGGATTAGATTATCCCTCCTTATGGGATCATCAACTTAGGTACTATACGAACGACCCATGCACTTGCGAATTATCGAGGTTAATTAATTAAAACTTACACACATCGAAATAACCCGATCAGTACTACTAAATGAGTGAAAGAAGCTATTTAGCTGTGAGGTTTGGTGAAAAACCTTGATCTACAACAAGATGTCCTTATTGTCTTCATGGTAGTCAAAGTGTTGTGCACCTCACAAGAAATAGTAAGTATCATTTTAAAACTAAGCATATTGATGTTGCAACTTCGTCCGAGATACTGTTAAAGCAGATGAAGTTATTGTTGAGAAGGTTCACACTGTTGAAAACCCCATTAACATGTTGACCAAGCCACTACTTATTGCTAAGTTTAAGCATTGCTTGGACTTAGTCGGTATTCTTAATATTTGAGCACCCTTTGGGGCTTTTAATGAAGAGAGCTCATACTTTCAGTCTTCTGTCAAGGTGGAGATTCGTTGGGATAATGACCCAAGCCTTCAAGATTCCTATTATGTGTAGGTTTTCTTTCCTTTTTGACATAATTTCCAAATTCCTACTTTATGTAGGTTTCCTATCCTAGGGTTATACTACTATGTAAACACCCCCTTGGTGTCCTTTGTAACATCATATTAGTGTACTCTTCATTAGTCCTGGGGATTATAAGAGAGAGAGAGAGAGAGAAACAGTTGTAATTTTTCTCCTTGATATAGCGCATATTTTTGGGCTCTCTTCGCCCTATGGATTTTTCTGCCATTACTCGGGTTTCCTATATTAAAATTCTTTTTTTCTTCTACCATTTTTTATTTATTTACTTGATTGATTCTATTGCTTCCGCGACTACCAGTATAATAATCTTCACCTAATCTGTCTCCCTCTTATTCCATAAAGACAGGTGAGTTTAAACATTAAGAGGATGACTTAAGGAATACGCTTTTAAGTCATTTTTAGCTTTTATGCTTCCAAATTATACCTAAAACCAAAGATAAACCAAAATGAGTATATTAAGCATTTCATAGCATTAATCACTCATGGTGTAAAAGTATAATCAATTAAGCATATATCAAGTTCCTCCACATTTAGCTTTTGATTGTCCTCAGATAAAAAAACAAAAACAAAGTCACAAATTAATACACTTTTGCATTTTCCATATTTCCCAAGAATAAATAGTCATAAGAAAAGAGAAATAACTTTCAAAACCAGAGCTAAACATTAAACTCCTCTACTCATGATTAATTAACAATCAATCCTTTCAGAAACTGAGCCATCTAAGAGTAGACTTTGACAAAATGTGTTTAAGAATAAGATATATTTATACGTACAATGAAACACGATTTATGATTAAGACATTCCATGACTTTGCACATCATTTTAGTTCTCCACCATTAGGATTTGCACACATAATAATGAATCAAAGGACTTTTTAAGGCTGAAATGTGGGCAAAGGTTAAGATGAGATGTATTTGGATAGTGTAGTGAAAAATCCATCAAAGCTAGTAAAGTAAGAAAAACATTCAATGTAACATTAAGTGTAAAAAATAACATTCACTTAAAACTGGGTACCATCATCTATGATTAATGCAAAAACTATGTTTCACAACTTCACATCATAAACCATGTGAAGCATAAAGAATTAGAAACAATCATTCACAAAAATCAATGATAAACAATACATTATAACCATAAGGAGTGATCCTTCATAAACAACATCTCCCTCATTCACATCATAAGCAAATCACCCTTTCCATATAACTTTAGCAAGAAAGACTAATCATGAATAACTTTGCAACACAAATGCATTCAATGATTTTATTTAAACATATTTTTCTTTCTTTTCTTTTATTTTTCTTTTTATTTTTCATTTTCCTTTTTTAAATAAAAATTGAGAGAAGCTACATCAATATTGGAATTCGTTGATAAGAGATAAAATGACATTCCAACAATTATAACCGACCTACACATATGCACACCCTCACATTTATACTCTTGTGTTTCCATAATCATCAACAATCATAATGCTTCACTAGCTCTGAGACTTGGATAGGACATTTGGTTAGGTTTAAGGCATATAATGTGGTTAGCATATAAAGAAAAGGCAAATAAAGCTCAAGAGGGCTTATCAAAAGGAAAAGTCATATCGATAGGTAGGCTATTTGACTACCGTAACTTGTGAAACAAAGAATGCCTATATCATTTTCATGTTAATGCATGTGATAAAAATGTGGTCTCAAATAGAAAATCAAAGCAAATTCAGGATGTCATGAAGGTCACAAATAAACAAAATTAGACTAATATGGATGTGTTAGTATATAAACGCTTAAAATCTTAATGGCTTGTGTCTACCTACTATTCATTACTTTTATAAAGATAATGTATATTGACTCATCACAAAAGTAATAGTACATGCTCAAATTTCTATGAATTTTTTTATCTATTCACTCTTTAATTATGACTATATAGTCTTAAAAGCAATAGAAAAAGAGAAAATATTTGTTTGATTGATTGATTTTTAAAAACACCTAAAAAACACATGTTAAAGAAAGTTTAAAATCATATATAAAAATGAATTCAAACGATGAACACTCATTTTAAATGTCTTTTCTGTTTTCAAACTCTGTACCTCTACTACACTAAAAGGAAAGACATGAGATACGAAAAATAGACCATCCCAACAAGAACACAACTTACTTAGGAATAGTTTGAGTCTGGAGTGATAAAGAAGCTTTTTCTAGCCCCATAATGAAGCTTTTCCTTGAGATCATTTTTGTCATGGAAAGCTTTGATATTCTCCTTTACAGAAAAGAATGGGAGTTTATGGCATTTGATTTTTACGGGAGAAGTTACCAGACTATTAGCACCTATCACATGACTTATAAAATATGTATGCATCCTTAAACAACTAAGGTCAGTAAAACCAAATCTCTATAAATTTATAGGTAGTCCTCTTTACCTAAAGTGTACTTTGCACGCTTACAAATGACAGAAGGATAAGATTGAAGGCATCTTGCTCTTAGGCACACACCTTTTTATGACTTGATCTGCACAATGCCTCTATAGAAATAAATCATCCCAAATATAGTACTTGGCTTCATTCTTCAATTTATCCCTCTAAGCCTTCGACAAACCAATAGGTAATTTGTTTCTAACTGAAAGATTCACAATATCAGGTGCGTTGCACAATTTGAATGGCATCCTCCGATAAATAAATGTGCCAAATGAGCATATAAAGGTGGTCTTTTCTTGATCTTCTAGTGTAATTGAGATATGAAGATACCTTGAAAAACTATTTAGAAAATAGTAATACTCAGATCCAGTCAATGTTTCAAGGAGTTGATTAATAAAGGGAAGGAAAAATGGTCTTTACGAGTTGTCACACTCAATTTTCTATAGTCCATACATACTCGCCACCTAGTTTGCACGTGAGTGAGAATCATCTCACCTTCCTAATTGGACATTACCATAATTCCAGGTTTCTTTGGAACTACTTAAACCAAACTTACCCACTCACTATCAAAGATTGGGTAAATGACACCAGCGTTGAGAAGCTTCAACACTTCCTTATTCACTACTTCCATCACCAGAGGATTCAACCTACATTGAGCTTGCCTGGTGGACTTGGCATCCTCCTCCAACAAAATGTAATAGAGGCATATAGAAGGGCTTATTCCTTGAATATTTGCAATTGTCCAACCAATGGCCTTCTTATGCTCTCTTAACATTTGAACTAACTTTTATTTTTGATCAAAAGTCAACACTACTGAAATAATGCTTGGTAGGGTTTGCTTATCTCCTAAATATGCATACTTTAAATGAGCGGGTAGTGGCTTCAACTCTACATCAGGTACCTAGACATTAGAAGATAACAACTTCTAGTAAGATTTAGGTAACTATATGGAAGCCAGTTTATACCTTATAGGAGAGGTATCCAATAACTGTCAGGAAGTCACCATCTCAATCAACTCTTCTTCCCCCTCAACATCATCAGTAGCTTCTGTTTCCAAGTACTTACTCAAGACTACTTCTAATTGATCCTTGTAACTCAGTTTAAACATTTACTGCACTAAGGGATCAAGCACAAAAATAGTGAAAACAAAATGATCATTTTGAGGATATTTCATTGCATAAAAAATGTTTAAAGGAATTACTTCCCCATCAAATTCCATTATGAGGGTACCCTTATGAACATTTAGGCTGTGTTAAGTAATGATCTCCCTAATAAGATAGGTATTACATTGTACAAGGTTTCATCATTCATATCAACTAAATAAAAATCCACAAGGAACACCAGCTTATTTACTTGCCCTAATACATCCTTAACTACAATTAAAGAAATATTAGACCTTTCAAAATTTCAAGTTCCAAACAAACAAGTAATGTAAATAACCTTCAGGGTTCAAAACATTAAAAAGGCTTAGAAGAAAAATAAGATAAAGGTTCATAATTGGGTTACATTCAATAAAAAAAGCTAAGGCTCAACTTATTTATTCCTAAAGGAGATATTATAGTAAGGTAATTATCAAAGAAATAGGCTTAAACAAATTGTTGGATCTAAATGCCTTTATCACTTCAACGCTTCTAATTTAATAAATATGGTCTCAATATGAATAATAAAAGCAAGTTCTAGAATTATTCAACTATCCATGATAACACACACAAAAGAATTAGAATAGCTGAAATTTTTCTGAAAATTTTGCTCCTTAAGGTCAAAAGCTAACAAAAAAGATGGTTATATAAGTGTAAATAATATGCACTTTCATTCAATTTGACTATCTTAATGATTATTAAAAAATGACTCATAAAAATAATTTTATTCTAACTATCATCCTTTTGTGTACTAAGTCAAATCAATATTAAATAATGAATTCAAGTATCTATGGACATATTTCAACTAATTCAAGATATATTTTTATAAATTCTAATAACAAAGATTATAATATGCTTATGAAAATCATAATCCCCTTCCCTATACTTAAAATCATACGTTGTCATCAATGCACTTAATATAAGCATATATATTATAAGGTAGAAAGCGTCGTTTGTTACTTTCCTGAGTAATACAATTTTTTTATTATGATTTTTATGATTTTGGGACTATTGATCCAAGTTGATATACTACTTCCTTGCAAGATATAAAGAAAAAAGGGATAAAAAGAAATAATATGAACATATAACAAATATGAAAAATGAAATAAAATATCATAAAATGTAAAATAAAACTTATCCTAATTCATGGGTTGCTTCCATGCAACTTTTATTTAAAGTTGTGCATATTACCCTCATCCTGGGTCTATACTTTGTCGCTTACTTTTACCATTTTCTCCATAAAGCAGTTTCTTAACCTGAGAGTAAGTCAAATGTTGAAAGATAATAGCAAGATAATAATTTATTAAAATAATAAATTCAAGATATGAGTTCATAAATTCTAATAACAAATAAGCTTAAGAAAATCATAATCCCCTTCCCCACACTTAAAATCGTACAATGTCCTCAATGTGCAAAATATAAGAATATATGTTTTTTTTGGAATGTAAGTAATAAATTCATTCAAAAGATAGAAATTATAAAATGTGCGAAGTTACATATCCTAAGAATGGAGCTCAAACTAATGAAGAAAGTACGTAGCTGGATATATCCAACAACATCATATTCTAGATGTTTAATTGCATTTTAATAGCATTAGACAAGAGTGGATGATTAGTATTAATCATGATAGTCATCTTTAGTTTGAGCCATAAAGGTTCTAACTATATTTATTGAACTCCTCAATCTTTCCAAAGATTTTGATATTTCTCATCCTCCAATTGGACCTTTTAAAATTTCAAATTTCAAATAATCAGGTAATGTAAATAACCTTCATGATTTAAAACAATAAAAAGATTTAAAAAAAGGATAAAGGTTTATAATTGGGTTACAGTCAATAAAAAAAGCTAAGACTCAACTTGGTTATTCGTGACGGATAAATTGTCATAGGTAATTATAAAAAAAAGGTTAAAACAAATTGTTGAATTTAAATGCCTTTATCGCTTCAATGCTTGTAATTTAATAAATATAGTCTCAATATGCATAATAAAAGAAAGTTTTATAATTATTTAACTATGCATGACAACTCACAGGAAAGAATTAAAAGAGTTGAATTTTTTTTGAAAATTTTGCTCCTTAGGATCAAAAGCTCACGAAAAAGATGGTTTTATGTGTGTAAATGATATGCACTTTCATTCAATTTGACTACCTTAATAATTATTAAAAATGACTTATATATGCAATTTTATTCTAACTATAATCTTTTTACATATTAATTCAAATCAATAATCAATAATGAATTCAAGTCTCTATGGATAGATTTCAATTAATTCAAGATATTAGTTCATAAATTCTAATAACAAATATTATAATAAGCTTAAGAAAATCATAATTCCCTTCCCTACATTTGAAATTGGACATTTTCCTCAATGTACACAATTTAAGCATATATATTATAAGTGAGAATGTGGCGTTTGGTACTTCTTTGAGTAATACAAGTTTTTATTATATTTTCATGATTTTGGGACTATTGATCTAATTTGATATACTACTCCCTTGCGAGAGATAAAGAAAAAGGGATAAATAGAAATAAAATAAAGAAAAATAAAAATATGAAATATGAAAACGAAAATAACATAAAATGTAAAATAAAACCTATCCTAATTCATGTGTTTCCTCCTACATAACTTTTGTTTAATGTCGTTAGCTCAACGTACCTTGCACATTGCCCTCATCCTAGGTCTATAATTTGTGGCTTACTTCTACCATTTTCTTTACAAAGTAGTTTCATAACTTGTAAATGTTGAAAGATAATAGCAAGAGAATAAGTTATCAAATTAATAAATCCTACTGACTACATTATTACTTTTTTTAGTGAAAAAGTTTTAATCAAATGAGGGATAACAAAAATTCCCAAATCTTTTATTGATGCAAGCAATTTGTCTTGGAGAAAGTGAGAACCTTCATACTTAAGATGACTACTAATGCCTTATCAATAGTTTCTTTATTTACCACCTCGTAAAGGTTTCTATGTCGTCTTTTTTTTTCAATTATCATTTGCCACTCCTTCACTTCCTCTCCTTAGATGGAGGCTTCTTATTCTTCTAGAAACTCTTTTTGAAATGTCACTTTATTCATGAAATCAACTTTCATCCATGAAATCAACCTTCATCCTTTTTTTACTCTACTGTATTAATAAATTCAAATAATATATTTTTTTAATGTTGAAAATATTTAGACGAGGAAAATCTTTCTTTGAATTTGCAGAGAAAACCCTTATTTGCATCTCAAGCCTAAGCTTATTAGGTCTGAAAAATCTTGAGAACCTAGGGATTTACTCTGTTTTGGTAAAGTGATATTCGTAATCACTGTAACTTCTTATTTACAGAAAGAGGAAAGATGGTTTATATACCATCAATGTTCACTTATACAAAAACGACAGCAACTAAAACTACAAAATGCAAAAGCTATTTAAACTATCTATACAGTACAAATATCTATAGTATATCTACACAGTACACAACAACACTCTACTAAATAAATACAAGATATTCTACAGCCCCTCCTCAAGGTGGAGCTTGGTGCCAATCACACAAGCTCAACTTGGCCAATAAAAAAGAAAAAACAGGAGCTGATAAAGCCTTAGTAAACATATCCGCAAATTGAAGTTTGGAAGAAATATGCTAAGGAAGAACGAAGCCTTCTTTATACTTATCACGAACCAAATGACAATCAATCTCCAAATGTTTAGTCCTCTCATGAAAAATAGGATTAGTAGTAATATGAGCAGTAGCCAAATTGTCACACCATAACGAAATAGGAAAAGAAACGGACACCCGAAAATCAGCCAGCAAATAAGAAATCCATTGTAACTCACAAACTGTAGTAGAAAGACTACGATATTCAGCCTCCGCGGAAGATCGAGAAACAGTGGTTTGTTTCTTAGTCTTCCAAGACATCAAAGCATCACCCAAGAAGACACAAAAACTTGTTAAGGATTGCCGACTAAAAGGACAAGCAACCCAAACCGCATCACAATAAGCTTGTAAAAAACAAGGATTGTTATAAGGAAAGAATAAACCTGTAGACGGAGACTTATTCAAATACTTGAGCACATGAATAGCAGCCATCCAATGTTGCTCAGTAGGAGCTTGAACAAATTGACTCAACTGCTGAGTCGCATGAGTGATGTTAGGTTTGGTAAAACCAAGATAGAGGAGACATCCAACTAACCTCTGATATCTATCTAGATTCTCCAATAAAGGAGAGCTAGCATCATTAAATCGACACTGAGGAGATAAAGGAGTGGCTGCCCCTTTCGAACAAGTTAACCTTGCATCCTTGAGAATATCTAATACATACTTTCGCTGATTCACATACAAGCCATTAGATGATCTAGCAAGTTCCAATCCAAGGAAATATTTTACAGACCACCATATCTTTAATAGTAAACTGATTAGTTTTAGCTTGCTTAAAAGAACTAGGTTCTTCAATATTAGACACATTCGCTAAAAAGGAATGATAATCTGATGTAAGATGAGAAGAGAGGACAAAAGGATATGTAGACGACGTATGAGAAGAATTAAGCATAGTAGGGACAACAACAGGAGCAATATCAGTAACAGATGCATGTGAAACAAAATCATCT
>JANIPM010000004.1:37963292-37973525 GCA_027478405.1 Erythroxylum cassinoides
CCCAAGTTCACGGATCTGACTGGGGGTCGCATGGCCAGAGTCCATGGATCCTACAGGGTAGTGGTCGCGTGACCCAAGTTCACGGACCCTACAATTACCCTACTACACTCATATGAAGTTGTTTATTTCTTTTATTGTTTTTATTGTGAATATACTAACCACACTTTTTATTTTCTTTCCATTATTTAATATTCTGCTTGTTTTATTTTATTTTTACAAGGATGAAAATGGATGGAAATCATGCCTCATATTCAAACTTCCGAATATTAAATCGGGGAAGTTCCAGTTTACTTTGCTTCTTCTCCTTACATTTATTCTTTCATATGATTTATTATATACATTAGGGGCAATGTACATCTTTAAGTGTGGGGTAGGGGTATAGTAACTTTATATAAGTCAATTTTTATCCATTGATTCTTTTTTTATAAAGATCTCTGATTTATCAATTCTGATCTTGAAGCATTTTGAACTGTTGTGAATTAAGGAGATAAGTTATGATATGAAAGGGAAAAAACATAATTAGATGGATTTTTTATATGTTAAAATATGATGGAATATTTTGATTATTTGCTTCGAAGAAGCTGCTTAGATTTTTTATATATGAGCCTAATTATGAGTTTTTGAGCCTATAAGAATTTATCTATTATTATATTATGCTTTATTTTACTTTTGTTATGTGAGTATTATATATAATGGATGATTCTAAAACTTGATTTTATTATACATGTTGAGATAACAAATTTTAAGCTAAAGGAATTAAGATGATAAAGGCACTTAGATTACACCATTGTTAAGCCTTTTTCTTTGATTTTACCATACCTTGATTTTATCCTTTAGGTGTAACCAATTTCGAGCATTAACCTTTTCTTTAGCATATTTTACCAATGATGCAAGCCAATAACCAATTTGTTGTCATCTTATATTTAACTTTACACCTTGAGAGATTTTATTTACTTACTTTTATAAGTATTTGATTTGATTAAGAAGTATGAGAAATGAGGAATGGTATAGGGTTATATACTTGATGTTATATCTTCTTGTGTGTTGCTTATAAATAATTATTATATTCTCCTTTTCATTTAAAAGAAAACGAATTAAAATTTTATGTTTTAAGATGTTTAAATCATGAGAAGGAGAAAGAGAAGTCGCCTAATATGTTTTACAACTTAGTTACATTCTTTGTGGAGATTTAAATTGGTTGAATCAAATTCTTATATGTTCTTGTTTATACAATGTAATAACCTGTTCTCAAACCTTACTGAGGGTTAGAATCTTATATTATTGAGGCATATGAGATATATCATTATGAGGTGCATTCCATTCACATGCATAGTATTTACATACATACACAAATTATGATTTAGAAACATTGCAAGGATAGTATATGCACTCAATTGACATATTTTAGGATATGAAAGATTTTAAATTATTAAAATGTAATTGTGTATTGAATAGGTCTCGAATTGTGGTTTGATGGACTATAATGCTTAATTTGGAATCTATTGTTATAATTGGGTGATTGATGAAGTGATATAGCATCTAGTCTAGGAAAAATGTTAAATGGCAAAACAAATTCATACATGGAAATTTAGGTTGGTTAGGCTTATGGAATGGTGATTCTTGGCACTAGAAATGACTGGCAAATGACTAACTAATTGGGTGATAAATGGCTAGAATAAATGAGTGACAAATGGTGGTGTAGTTGAGTGACAAATGGACCAAATATTAAGTGACAATTAATAGTTGAAGGATGAAACATTTGGCTTGGATCTTAGAATGACAAGTGCCAAGTGCCAAGTGTCTATATTCTCACCATACACCTACACCATGATTTTTTTTCCCACACTTGAAAAACTATTTTGCTTTTGTTCTTGTTACATTTACCCTCTTTATTTTTCTCACCATTGACTCACACACATAACCCTTACACTTTGAGTTTTGCCCAAAATCCTACACTTTACCACTCTAAAATGTAGTTGTCTTCATCTTTTTTTTTTTGAGAAATTAGAAATTCATTCATTATAAAAGAGAAGTTACAAAATAAGGGGAGGATCTTTCTCACGTGAGAGAAACCCTCTTAAAACACTGGTTTCAGACAAATATAAAAATGGCAACGTATCTAGTCCAATATTTAATGACATTTCGTAGATAATTAGGGTAAAACTAACTTGCCCTTTCTCGAATCTTCATATCATTTCTTGATTAGGGAGGGTGAAGTTGACTCTGGAGGCTAGGCAATCGATGATTCCGGTGCTACTCCCACTCAGATCTTTATACAAGAAGCTCGACACAGGTATCAAACTTAAGAATCGAACTCTATAATCATTTAGGGTATGGCTAATTTGAGTTCATCTCATCAGGATTTGATTTTTCTTAAAGGACTTCGAAGGCTAGCTAGATAGGGAGATCAGAGAGAATTCTTCATCTTACTGTTAAAGTCCCTTTGTGTTTTTATCTTGTTCTTGGAATATGCTTTATATTTGCAAGTTTGGAAGGTTATGTTAGCTTGGTAATTGACAAAGCTTTGTGCTAAATAAGTAAGTGATTTCTTGCCCTATTGTGATATATGTTAGCATAAAATTCATGATGATTGAATTGGGATGTATTGCATATAGTATTGATGATAAAGTTGTGCAAGAATTTGATGGATGAATGGAGGGTTTCTGTTTTGTTTTTGATACTGGAAAATAGTGGATTGTATGGGTGGTTTAAGTAGAGTATATACGTGTTTCTATTTGAATTATATGTGTAGTGAGTTAACCTAGATGTTTCTCACTATGAATGAATTGATTTTCATTAACTTTTAATTATTAAATTGTTATTTATATGAATGTGATGATTGTGGACATTAATAGTTTGTGGAGCTTGATATTCGGGAATGTATTAGAAGTGTTTTCCAATTATATGTGAAATGTGGAATATATGAATAACTAGAATGTGAACTTCAATGGTTCCTTATTCACTAAAAGAAATAACACTTTTTTCTTTTTGTACTTGGCCTTTTGAGTGAACTTCAATGGTTCCTTATTCACTTCCATGACTTGTTTAGTTTCATTTAATAAAGACATATTGCTTTGTCCATCTCTATTTCTCTTTAATCTTACTAGGATCTTGAACTAATAACATTTTTAACTAGTTTCTTCAATATTCAAATCTATTTCATGCATATGAGTTATTAAGTCTTCAAATATCTTAGTTTTTATGCCTTATAAGATGTAGTAGAGTCTCTAATGCATGCCTTTGATGCATATTTGAAGAAAAGATGATTCTAAAATTTGATCTCTACCATTGAACCCCAAATCCCTCCATCTATCACTATAATCGACAATGGATTTATCCTTCAATTGATTTTTGTTTGTCAACTTGATCATAATTATAGTATGTTAAGTCTTAAAGAAGTGATTGAAAATTCACACTTGAGTTATTACCAATTGCTATTTGAGCTTACATCAAGGTTTGTATATTAACCAAAAGCATTGCCTTTGAGTGAATGAATAAATTGATTTACCATCAAATCACCATTAGGGCCAATATTGTGACATGTCTTAACAAAGTGAGCAGAATATTGCCTTAAGTTCTCTTTCTAATTAAATTATTGAATCTTTGGTGATTGGAAACTTAAGGGCATCTTCAAATTATCAATGTTTCTATAATATGGATTAACTTACATATAATATAATTGAACATAAACTTTTATTTGGTCTTTAACTACCTCCTTTATAAGTTCTTAAAGTTATAGTGCATAAGTAACCTCTTCTTAATAGTAACAACTTAGCTAGGTTCTTGCAATATTTTAGCTTTTCTAAGTCTCCACGTAGCTTTTGTGGTGATTGATTGATATATGCTTAATTAATTATACATTTATTCCGCATCACTTAGTGTTTAATGAGATGAAATGCTTAAGACACTCAGTTTAGTTCATATTTGATTTTAGGTACAATTTGGAAGTAGAAGAGCTAAAGTAAGTTGAAAGCACAATATTTGAGTCATCTTCTTAAGATTTACACTCACTTGTCTTCATGGATCAAGAAGAAGAATGATTACAGCAAAGGGAGATAAGAAAATGTATGAAGATGATGAATATATGTTAAAAACACAAAGATGAAGAATGCAGGAAGTGACATACCGCCTGCATCAAATTTTCATAGTTGTGAGACAACTCTCATGCCCATAACGCAACTTGCATAGGCTTGACACTTTATGTCACACCCATGCAAGGTGTCTCACGGCCGTGACACTCACACTCATGGCGGTGAGAAGTGGCCAACTCACCCGAACCCTAAGTTTTTAGTATAAAAACATCATTTTTGTGAATGTAGAAGAGATGTTTCATTGGGGTTTTCGTTTTGAGGGTGTGAGCTCTTAGTTTTGAAGAAGAAAAGGGGAAAAAGATCTATTCCTTTGGAGACCTATGGAGAGCTAGCTTCTTGACGCTGGTTCGAAGGTGATCTCGATGCCGAAGAACCTAGTTAAGCATTTCTCTCATTGTTTGTTGTTCTTTCTCTTAGGGATGATTATGTTATCCCATGTTAATGTTTGAGTGTTGTGTAAGAATGACTGAATGCTCTATTTGATTGTTTTTATGTAAGAACCCATTACTAGAATCTTTAATGTAATATGTAATTGTTGTTTTAATATTCATTTGTGGCAACTAATGGTTTGTAATTTTTAGGGATAACATAACATAGGTTAAATAAAATGAGTTTGTGTGGCTGTTGCCTCAATTAATCTGCTTTCCTAACTCGTAATACGGTTGTCCAATTAAATCTAAAGGGTTTTTTCAAGCTTGTTTGATAGCTAGGTTTAATTAACGAGCTCTTCTTGATTAAACACGACCTAAGGGAAAGCCAGGGTTAACGGAGCTTATTGTTAGCCTACAATTAACAGTTACTAGAAGAGATAAAATAACAACAATTCAATGAAGTTTATTTAATTGAGTGTAGGTCTAGATAGAAATGATGGTTAAGTCCCTAACGAATTCGTCACTTTCATCATTTTTTTAATTTTCTCTTGAATTTGTTTTTCTTTTCATTAAAAAAAGCTTTACATTGATCTAATTGAGCACTAGTTTGAGGGTCATTTACCTCATTTTCTCCTTTTGTTGCAACTTATTTATGACATAAGCCGTTTGGTTGCCTTTCTCCTTAATCAACGTCACCAGATCTTCTAAGATCTTTATTATGGTTGTGACTTGTTCTTCCAAGGATGCAATCCTTATCATCATAACCACTTTGAAAGTCATAGTAATAATTTTACAGAAGCATTAGTCCTATTGAGGAGATTTAAACATCACAAAATTTTTCAAAAGAGTTACTTTGAATTGTCAACTTTCGACCATGCTTATTTGGGACCTTAAAGATGATAAGCCATAATAGAGCTAAATAAGTTGCTGTAGGCATTAATATTATTAGAAGAGTCAGTATGGGCTTGATCATTGTGTAAAATTTTGCCACAGGTTTTTGTTTTCTATTGAATCTAAGTGTGGAATTGAGATTGAAGATGATGTTTGAGCTTTCCCCAAACTTCTAAACAATCTTTGTGGTTATAAGATTATTTGAAGAAATCTTTAAATGCTAAACTTTGAAACTCTTAAAGTGAAAGAAAGAGATGAGACATGAGACATGAAAGTGTCTCACTAGTCTATGCTAAAAATTTGTAGACATAAAATTTCTAAATTGGAAAACAAGATGTCTTACAAATTTAATTTAATCATGATTGTAATGAAGTGGTCTTTGCTCTTAATGAATCCTCTAATCCAATCCTTTGGTCTTAGTGTTCTACAAACGGTCTTTAAAGATCATTTAACTTGTACTAACATGAATGATGATAACCTAAGTCTTTTTTGTAGACTTGATGAAGTTCAAGGTATCATAAATTTTGGAAGCATATGTGTAGTCATAATAAAGTTTTTGGATACTTCTTAACTTAAATCTTTCTTTAAAATGAATTATTTATAAGGATTAGAAGTGTTCAATGATGTTAATTTAAATGTCACATCTCATTTGTAATTAGTTGTTTGATTTTTTATTTTAAAATCATCCTTTGTTATATATAGATTATGTCACATAGTGACTTTAAATTAGGTACTGTCAAAATAAAAATAAAAATTTTGCCTTTTTCTAACAATTTAGAGTTTACTAAATAATTCTGCGTAAATAAAAATTGAAGTAAAAGGCTCTATTGAGCAATCAACAGATTGCATTAGCTGTTAGTTGATTCTATCAACAGTTAACTGACAGCAGATTAATATTACTGATTTGACTAGTGAACAACATTAATTGTTTATTTAAAGATGTTTGATAAAATTAAATGTTTAGTATTAATTGTTTATGAGTAAAATGACTTATAAAAGTATGACTTTAAAGAAGGATCTATAAGGACATGAGCATTATATTGGACATTTTTCGATTCGTCCGTGCAATTTACTTTATCTTTTTAGTTGTCTTTATGTTTACTTTCAAAGTTAAAGGAAAAATGTATATAATGAAATGATAACTATATGTGCATTCTGACTTAAAATTGATATTAATTCAACTTTAAAAATTAAAATTAAAAATATTAAATTAAACAATAAGCTTACTATTTATAAATCTATCTCTATTATTTATTTCTATCTACCTCTATTTTTATCTCTATCCTTTTGAGTAATTTGTAATAACTTTTAGATATAATAGTTTTTTAGTTCCTTAATTTTTCAACCGGGTGGAAGAACGTTTTCAAAATCAGTGAATTGCGTTCAATTCACCAATGTAATTAGCTGATTACTAAATATAATTATCAATAATTTAATATAATCAAATAACTAAAAATCTTTCCATCTACCAAAAAAATTGCTGATAATCTGTTTACCATATAAGGCATAAGATGACATCCAATACTCGGAAGGAAATCAAAGCTCAAACAAGCATTGGACTCAGACTCATCCTGTGGGTCCGTCCATGTGAGGCTGTCAGGAAATCCCATTTGGCGGCGCACTGTTCACTTGTTCCTCCCCCCTTTCTCCGCTTAAACCCAACAAAGCGAGATCACGGCGACATTTGCCCAGAAAGAAGAGATCCAAACATGATCTCGCCAGTTGCTTGCGCTCATGCGCCGTGTTTTCTGTTTCAACGCGGCACAAACCGAGCTCTGAAATTTCCCAAGTGTCAGTTTCTTTCTTCCAATTCAGTTTTGAGGCTATCTCTGCAATCCAGCTTGCTCGTGAACAAAACCCAATATGGGATTTCTCACTCCGTTCCCATAGTTCGTGCCTCGCAGTCTAACTTTTTCAAAGGTTGCCCTTCACTGGCTTCTCTTAATTCCCTTAACTGTTCTTGACTAACATTTGTTTCTCTCTTTATATATTGGTTGTAGAAATGTTTTTGCTCGGCCTGAAAATTCAATTGTTACTGGAATGTATCTGTGTACTACATTTTATTTTTAGGCTTGTGTAATGATTATGGTTATCCGACTTTTTATAATTTCACACCCTTGTTTTTTCCACCTGAAAGTCTAGTTGGCCAGCATATAGGTACTCATTGCTGCACCAACCTGTTAAAGATCTTTTTCTCTAAAATTTTTGCTGTCACAGTTAATCGATTCCTTTACCTGTTAATTTATTTGATCTTCAGAAATGGGCGACTGGTCATAAAGGATTGGATACCAGTTATTTTCTCATGTTAAGTTTACACTTACTCTTGCTACGTGGTTTGACTTAGAAGCTTATGATTTGTAAGAGGTTGAATGTAGGGATCATTCTTTCTTATATGGTTCTGTTAACTAAAGCAAATTGAATAAAGATTTGATGTTTTGATTTCTGCTAATTGCTGCTCTGATTGTACGAAATAGTTATTCAGAATGTACGGAAAATTGCGGGAGATGGCATCGAAGCGGGAACTAACCTTGTGCCTGTATGTTCAGAATATTTCCCTTCCAAAAGTTGCCCTTTTGATGCTCTTCTGAAAAACGGTCCAATTTTAGTTTTCCTGTGTTTTTATTTGTGGTTGCAGCTTAGTCCAATCTTTGTTATGTTTGATTCTTAACTTCCAGGATTCCGTACCAAGACCTATAGCTAGGATCTCTGTTACTGTCGTTGCCTTGGCCATTTCACTCTTTGTGCTGAAGTCATTCCTGTCCACAGCTTTCTTTGTGCTGGTATGTTGGCTGTTTCCTTTCTATTGTCAATTTTTTGTATGAATACTATCTAAAGCAATTATGAGAAGATGTTGAAGGTAAAAGTGGAGTTGGAAGAAAAATTTCGAAACTTCTTTTGCAGCCAACATGCAGTTGTCATGTGTGTGTGCCTTCATACATGTCCTAGTGCAAAAGCACACAAGGCAGTTGTTCTTTGCTGTTGACGGTCGAGATACTTGGCAAACTAGTGATTCTGCATGTACAGTTTCCAAATGCTTTCGGGCAGTGAATTTCAGTAAAATTGAATAGTATATTTTGCTTGATGAACAGGCGACAATGGGGCTTGTATACTTCCTGTTCATTGCTTTGAACAAAGATCAGCGGCCAAGAGGAGAAGGTGGCACAAGCTCTCCTGACGATCCTTTAGAAGAAGCTAGAAGAATAATGGAAAAGTACAAGTGAAAATAGCATGCTGAAACTTTCGAACTGTCCAGTCTTAACTTAGGAGAAGGAATGCAATGATGTCGTATGATGTCGTTGAAGGAAGAATATTTATAAGCGCAGGACTTTTTCATCTATATGCCAAAACAATCCATTTACGACCGTTAATACTAAGCCTAACATAGTAAAGCTTCCGTATGTATGAATGCATTATTTGTGGGCTTTAGCAGCAAAATTTTTGTTGAGGGTTTTTTACAGCTTTTTTTGGTAATTCAGGAAAAGGTTCAAATCTTTGGTTTCTCTGTACTGAAGTTTTATTGTTTGAGTAAATTGGATGGAACAGTACAAATAGGGACAAATGGGGATTAAAGACCTATCAGATCCCTATTTGTCATCGTCTAGCTTCTATTCATGCACAAAAATGATATAATTAATGTCAGTTTATGCCCTACAGTCAATCGTTTTAGTTGTAGTTTAGTGACAATTATTTAAAGACATTATTTATCTTGTACATGATAAAGTTTATGAGATAATTATACATTGCAAATAAAATTATAATGAGATTATAATTACGATATTCATAATGCATTTATGTATTATTCCTAAATGTTCCTAATAATTGTTTTATTAAGACTCGGACATTAATTAAACGTAAAAATACTAGCACACGTTATGTTTTTCCTTATGAAGAAAGTAGTCGATCTCATAGGCTAAAGTATGAAGATATTTAAACAAACTTCTAAGTGCTTATTAGAGAACAAGTTTATTGAATAGACTCGATATGAGAAATCCATTTGGAACATTACTTATATGTTTATAGAATTTTCATTGTGATGATTGTATAAATGATCTTTTGACTTGAGGCCACCAAAGTTATCTTATATAGGACTTGCTATATTTTGATATTACTTATGGCCTACTTAATCATGAGTTGTTCAATCGGTAATCATTGGATGTAACATGAATTATATAGAGGTAATTGTATAATCAAGATAAGATTCATCACTCAAAAGTAATTAGGAAAAATGTTCCATTGTTGTCAATTAGTATTGATTCAAGAAATCTTTGGCCAAGTTAAAATGACACTTTGTAAATAATTTACAAAATAAAAACATTTGAATTGATAGGTAATAGTGAGGACTTAATATGATTTGACTCAAAAATAGTAGTCATTAAATCCATGTTCTGTCTAACCGGAACATTGTATGATAATTTTATGATTTGTCTAATAGGAATATTATATGATAAAAGAATTGAATTATACGAAAAATCATTCATAAATATTTGGATAGTCATGATGTTTTGCTAGATGTTAATCTCAATTTATAATTATAGATTGTTTTATTGAAAAATTAAAGGTAAATTAAAAGGAATTTTAATTTATCTAATTTTAATTATACATTAAAATTATAATTTGTAATCATTGCTAGCATATTTAAGAATATAATATATCTCACATCAAAAATGAGTTGAAGAGAACAAAATAATTTTAATTAAATTAGACTTGATTGTAAAGTTTAAGAAACTTAATGATTAAATATGAGATATTTAGATATTGAATATAATTTGGGCAAAATTGGTATTTAATTAGAATTATTTGTAATTCTAATTAAAATTTAATTGAAATTAGAATTTAATTTCAATTAAAGTTTAATTGAAATTAGATCCAAAATTTATTAT
>JANIPM010000004.1:38560762-38585390 GCA_027478405.1 Erythroxylum cassinoides
GGTCTTCTAAACAAAATATTTTTAATCAATTGATTTATTTGATTTTATCTAATATGACAAGTTTATTATGTCACAAATTGGAATAGAGATTGTAAGAATTAGATAAACAAAAAATAATTTTATTTATTTAATAAACAACTACTACAAAACCATCCAACATAAAACCATGACTACTATAATTCTAACAAAATTTGTCCTTTCCACCTTTATAGAAATTAATATCGGATCTAAGGCTAACTTAAACATGAAATAAAAAGGATTTGTTCTCTTTATGAGTTTCTTTTTGTTTCCCATTTTAACTAGCCTTAGTCCTTTCTAGGGATCCTAAGAAATATAAAGGACTTTCTTTCCACTTTTCACTTATGGTAATCATAGTGCTTCCCCTTCTTAGTTTTTAACTTCTTGTGAGCTTAACTTAGTAATATATGCCTCAATATATGGCTTAAAATCCTTAAAAAGTTTATTGATATGTGCTTCATAGCATGTTATATCATCTTGAAATTTATATTATAGGTTAAGTACATTCGCATATGCTCCTAACATGGAGGCAAGAATGTGTAACAATTTACATTAGCTCATTACAAGCTAAGATATAACTAACATCCCTCATTTCACTATGTATGAAATTAGCTTCATACATGGTGGTGACATGATATCAAGGTTCGGCAATGACCTCGAATGAATTATATCGAGTGGCTTCAGTGAGGGTGTGTTTGGCAGTGGAATGGGCACGTTAGGGGGTATGGGCAAAGTTAACCATTTGGAGGGCTTGCCAATAACTATAGTGGAAGATGCAGTTCAGAGCAGTGACGGGGAATTTTGATTTGAGATTTTTTACACTTAGGGTTAATTAGTTAATTAATTAATTAGGATAATTAGATTAGGATTAAATTAAATTTTATCAAATTTACATTTAACTTTATAAAATTTTTTAATAATTTCAATAATTAATTTTAAAGAAGTGGGTCCCTTAGTGCCCTATGGTGCTTACATCGCCTTATAGGAGCCTTAATAATATTAAAATATTATTAATTTCTATCAGTTTAGCAATGATGTGGCAAAACACTGACAACATTATGTTCTCGCCACTTTTTCTATTAACGTAGGACTCAATTTGAACATTCCTAAAATGATAGGATTTAATTTGAATGCTCCAAATGTTAAATTTTAATTTGTCATCGCAAGAAAACCTTAGGTTTATTTTTCCTTATTTACCTTAGATTCTTCAACTATCTAGCTAATAAGGAGGGATCCAATGAGGCTATACAAAAGGTTCTCAATATCCAAGTTCAAGTTTGAAATCTTTCCAATTCTACATGAAAAATGCTTATTCTCAAAATGAAGTTAAAAAGGCTTCACTCTCATTCTACACCTAAATCTAAGCAAAATACCAAAAGGAAAAGTAAATTTTACTCGGGAGATAAAAGAAGCTTTATACTCAAACTGGCGACAAATTTGGGAAAACAATGGAGAAAGCCGCATTTAATACCAACCTGGATACACTACATATTAACAACTCAATCTTGAGAGATAAGTAAGGGTAACATAGGTAAAAGAAGGAGACTCAAATGCAAGTTACTTTTGTAATAGCTTGCTGTCCAAAAGGAACATGAACAATATCACCTCTCTTCAAGATGAGTCTAGAAATATGGTTACCAAGCAAGAAAATATCCTCAACCAAGTTAGGAGCTACTTTACAGGAATCATGGGAATAAGGGCAGATGATGTACATCCCTCTCTTTAATTAGATCACATTATCCCTAAGCTCCTCACTCTTCACCATTATGGGATTCTTGGTAATTCCATCTCTTTTAAAGAAATTGCTAAACCTATGTTGAGTATTAATCTAAACAAGGCATATGGAATTGATGGATTTAATGGTTTGTTTTTTTGCAATACTTGACTGTTGATAAGAGAAGATGTATATGGAGTAGTGCTAGAATTCTTCTTCAAAGCTAAAATGCTAAAGGAATGTAATGGAACTCGCTTATGCCTAATGCCAAAAGTTTCCTGCCCAACAATAATGGCGGATTATAGACTAATATCCTATTGTACCACATTCTATAAGATTACTCTAAGATCCCAGCTAAAAGACTCAAATTAATTCTACTTGATGTTATTAGTTCTCCTTAAACTAAATTTATAGTTGTAATAACTATAGGTGAGACTATATGATAGTTGTAGATTGCTTAATGTTTTAATAGGTAGTTTAGTATGTGTTCAAATATTAAATTGAAGGTTTTGTGCATGTTTAGGTTAGGATCTTGTTATTTAGTTAAGTATTTGTGTTTTGTGGGTTTTGTGGGTTAGAGCGTGCGATTGAGCTTCAAGTTTATATATTTGAGGTGCTTTGATGTGTTTGTTAGTATTTCAGGACAAATATCGAAGAAAAGAGGAGAATCGGAGGAAGCCTGAGGCAAAACCCTTGGCCATAATCGTGGTGACTAAAGCATGGAGGAAGGGCCACGATTATGGCCAGTTTTCTATGATCGTGACAGAAGGTTAAATCAGGTGTCACTATCGTGGAACTATAAGCCACGATTGTGACCTGTGCACAGAAGATGCGGACGACCTTTCGAACTTAAGTTGATGAGGGACTTTTCGGACCTTTCTAACCCAAAAAAAGCTCTACAATTGCTCAAAATAGAAATACTATAAATAGGAAAGAGATGGAATCCTAAAGGAACTTCAAATTTGCCACATTTGGAAAATTCCAAGAAGAGAGAAGAAGAAGAAGAAGAGGATAGAGGAGCTGGCTCTACTACTGTTGCTTATCTCGATGCATGCTAATCCCCTTCAATAGTGTATTTCATTCATCTTGTGTTTTTATTGAATATTTGAGATGGATATTAATATGTTGATGGATTTGGGTGTAATCATAATGTTCTAATTTTCTTTATAGATTTGAAATTGATGCAATGTTAATATAGTCATTTTTATGTTATTACATTTGGGTGTTGTGATTGGTTGCGGTTTTTGCATATCTTGGTAACAAAGTGAGAGGGTGAACTGAATAAAAATGATTAGGTCGAATTAATGAGAGTTAAGCGATTCAACAGACCACGCGATTAATCAAATCAGTAGTTATACGATGAGAGATCCCATGTGAGGACTCGATTGTTTATTAAATAGCTTAAGAATTGATTAGGGTTATGATCGTTGTAATTGAGAGATTACTTGTTTGGTACTTAACCTAAATTAGGATTTATTAATTAGGGTTTGTGAATATAACTCGAGAGAGAGTAATCTCCCATTCGATAGTTTAGAAATGACATCACAATATGAAATAAATGATTAGATTAGCATTGATGATAGGAAAAACCCCCTCTCTCATAATCAGTTAATATTTCCTGTATGCTTCCTTCCATTGTGATTTTAAGTATTGCTCACATTGATTTCTTTGCATTATTTTTACGAATTAATTTTTCGACAATCAATTTTATGTGTTTACTTTTATGTTCTATTTTATTTTTATTTTATTAATTTTTCTAAGCCTTAGAGAACTTAGGATTAGATTAGTTCACACCTCTTCGTGGGATCGACCCCTTTTTTACTACAATTCACGACCTATGTGCCTGTGGTAGTTGAGGGTTTAAATTAGATTAAAACTTAGCACTCAACAATATAATGATTGCTTAGGACCTATTTGAACGTTATAATGTCAAAGGAGCTGGGAGGAAGTAGGCATTAAAAATAGATCTACAACATTTTTGACTCTTTGGATTGGAAATTCCTACTTCCAATCCTATATAAAATAAGATTTCTAGGCCAATTTATCTTCTAGATCTAAGCTTGCATTAGAACAACTTCCAATTATGTGATGATAAATGGCGAAACTTCCTCATTTTTCCATAGAGCCAGAGGTTTAAGGCAAAGGGCTCATTGTCCCCTTACCTCTTCACTATAGCTATGTACATTCTCATAAGAATAATCAAACTCAAGGGAATTAAAGAGAATGAATTCAAATTTCGTAAGAAGTGTGTGAAATAGGAAATCTCACATCCCACTTTTATTGATGATGTGTTTCTCTTATGTTATGGAAATAAGTCCTCTTTCTAGTGCTTCATGGAGTCCATGGAAAAATTAAAAAACATGTCTGGTTTATTAATGAAAAAGGATAAAAGCTCTCTCACTCTTAAGGGACTTTGAATGCTTAAAAAGGGAGCTAATGGAGTTCACATGTATCCCTTATGTATCTCTTTCAATCAAGTACCTTAGAGTACCAATTACCTAAAGGAAGCTCAATTATAATGATTGCCAATGGTTATTTGGTAAAGTTAGATCAAAGTTTGGAAGCTGAAGGAGAAATGTTCTATCATTCTCAGACATACCGTAACTAGTTACCTTAATTTTGTCAAAATAGGTAACTTATTCGGCCTCTCACTTTCTACTTCCCAAAAAGCTCCTTAGGAACACTAAAAAAATTGATGAGGAAGTTCCTTTAGACTAAGGACTTATATTCGAAACCTTTCTCCAACATTAGTTGGTCTAAAGTGCAATTAACTAAAGAAGAGGGTGGTTTTGGCCTCATTTCTTTGTAGGTAATGAATTATGCTCTCCTAGCAAAGTATATATGGAGAATAGTTACAGATAATACTTCACTTTAGGTTAAATAGGTGAATGGTTATTATTTAAAAGGGAGGAACATCTAGAGGCCTAAAGTAAGAGTAGATTCATCATAGAGCATGATGAAAATCCTTAAACTCAGTTCCTCCATATAGCCTTGTATCAAAATCCATAATGGAAATGGCTCACCATCCTCGTTGTGGTTTGAAAATTGGATTCCTAGGGATTCTTTCTACCATCTTCCTAATTACAATGCTCCTATACTATTTTTCCAACCAAAGTTAAGGTTAATTCTTTAATCAGCTCAGATTATTGGATAAGATCAAGCAAGTTTTCAAATTCTCTCCCTGACTAAGCCCCTAAATACCATCCTGAATCGGCTACCCAAGATAAAGTTATATGGCATTGAGTTTCTTAGGCACCTTCACTACTAAGTCTTTTAGGCTCACTATCAGGCTTATAAGAACTAAGGTTCCCTAGTTTAGACTAATGTCAAGTAAACTGCTCCCTCTCAAATTCTCTTTTACGTTGTGGTTAGCTATTGTGGAAAGACTCCATATTTTACAGGATTACTTCATTTATCTCTGCCATTATGAATTCCTCCTGTGAACTATAACAAGAATGATGCAACCATCAGTCACCTATTCTTGTATGCCCCTTCACAAGTACCATATAAAGAGACTTCCTATTAAGATTTAAGACTCTAGATCCTCTTATAGACTAGAAGTACATTGTACAATGGATTCTAAAGCCCCCAGGAATAAGGAAAGATGATAGATTACTTCTCTAAACAGCTTAGTCATATTTAATCTACTAAATTCGGCATGAGAGGAACTTAAGGACTTTTAAGGAACAATCAAATGATAAAATGGAGCTTTAGATGAAGATTATTCACTATATTAGGGAGATAATATTGATAGAGGAGCCATATTAAAGCTATCCCCATCTATCCTAGCCAATTGGTTATAACTCCTTTAGTATTCAAGATGATCAATTTTTTTGATCTTTTATAGACTATGTTTCTTACATTCAATAGTATATCCCTAGGCATTTTCTTTGATTAATGTCATTCTTTAATATTTTTTTTTAAAAAGTCAACCGTTCAAGTCTCTAAACTAGCTTCTTTTTATTTGTGGTTTCTTAATGGACTTCAATCAAGATTGGGATCTAATAGGTTTATGTGTTCAGCCTACAATAACGTAAACTAAGCTTATTCCATACTCAAAATAAGTTTACTTACTCTTATGTCCAAACATAAGTTATTATATCCTTAAATTTACTTAAGCCATTATCCAAACACCGTCTTCTTCTACCTTAAAAAGCCTTAGCCAACTCTTTTTAAGAGACGAAAAAATGTCATCCCTCCTCTGTCTAATTATCACCGACCATCATCAACACTGCCACTGGCAACTCGTCCACAGACATGCTACCAGTTAGTAACAATAGTCACCAACAACAATGAGTGGCGGTAGTGACGACTAAATTGCCTTCAACACAATCGAAGAGAGTGGCACAGGTATCATAATGAAGCCTTCATTACCACTAATGTCGACGTCAATGAGGCATCATGTCTCAGCCTTCACCGGTCATGGTATTTCCAAATATCTTTTTCTTATGGATGAAATTTTCATTAAAAAACATAACAGGAAAGATGATAGGTTTGCAAACATAAATAGGTGGTTATGGAAATAATGGTGACCTGGTCATAATCAATATTATAAAATCATCTATTGGTAAAACATAATGGAAGATGGACCATAAAAGAGGTTTAAACTTGGCCACATTAAGTGTTTGTATACATTCTGTTAACATAGATAATAACAACAAACGCTTCCCGTAAAATGAAATATCCTAAGCAAGAAAAGCAACCAGAATGGATGAAAAATATATTTATGCATATTTGGAAAACATGTATCAAAGAAAACATAATTCTTGACTTGGATGTAAGATAAGATAATAACCCCACACATACATTGAGATTTCAAGTTTTTGTTAAGATAAGAAAATTTCATTTTTAGATAACAAAATAAGATGGAAACATACGTGTCTCACTAATAAATTTAACAAAACTCATTTACTAATTTTCCCAGAGACTTGCAGAATTCTTATGTGTACTTATCCATTATTACACATAATCCTCAAATTCAAGACAATATTCTAGGAGACCACTTTGAATTGGTTCCCCACCAAAAGCAAAAAATGGATCAAGGTTCTCACAAGCAGGAGACTTCACATAGTTCTTTTTCCCAGCTTCATGTTTTCTGTTAACCATGTCAAAAGACTTGCAGAATTTGATATATTCTCCTCGTAGCTAGTATTATTTCTCGCATCAAAGGATATCTTCACAATATGATGAGACTTATAGCCCCTTGTACATTTTATAAAAAAACCATATCTTGTAACTTATGCAATGACATCCATTGGAGAACTCTAACCGAGTTGTTATTACACTACAACACATCATTTTGGTAGGAATACAAAATTAATATGGTGAAAAAGATGGTGATAGATCGCTTGTTCTGCTAGAATTTTAGGACCTATCCTTTTCTATCAGATCTTAAAGGGGAGTATTAGGTAGTCCCATTTAATGAAAACATTTCCAAGAAGTGTCCTAGCCCAGTATAAGTTACAAGAAAGTTTGATACTAATGGTGTACACACAAAATTCAAAATTAACTCAAACTGAGCAAGGTTTCAAGCATTGATGGAAGAGATTTAACCATATTATGAACTGAAATTCTACCCACAACAAAAAGGTGGAAGATTAAGGTTGCATAACTTGATTTTGGCCTTTTTCATATGATTAAAACCTTGAAGAATGTTAAAAATTCTTCACGAATCAACTAAAACATATATTTGAGGAAATCTCTAAAACAATATACTATTTGCACTAAAATAAGTCACAATTAATAATGTCACAACATTAAAAAAAATCTAGAATGTAACAATAAAAACAATGACCAGAAACACATTAATGAATCAACAATACAAAATTATCACATAATAGGATTCCAGATCCTTCAATTTGATCCATTATCAAATAATAGGGATTCCAGAACCTTCAATTTGATCCATCAAAATTCCATGCAGCGATGAAAAGTATATTTACACACGTCAAGACTTCTAAAAGTTAACAACACTTCAAATATATACACAATGAAACGAATCAGCTATTAAGGCCCGTTGCATTCTGAAACTTTAGAGACGTCACGTGTTACAATGATAAATTTCATGATGTTAAATGACGATGGATGTGTAAAGAGGACATCACATATTCACAAAGCCTTTGCCATAAAATGATACTACTAACTTAAAACTGAAAGTGTTAACAAATAATGATGCACTAACCTAGTGGGGCGCGGAAAGAAAAGGCCCCTCTGCACAGGCAGGCAGGGAAACCGGGTAAAAGGTAAAGTACAGGAAATGTAGAGACGAGACCCTGTACAAATATCTCTATACGTCTCCACCTTCCCAAACCTCTGAATCAGTGGTAATATACATGATTTCCCCATATTAACAGGAAAAAAAGAAAATAGGCCCGTACACTTTTTGATTGTTGTACTTTACAGGACCTAAAATAAGAATCACTTCTTTTAATGCCCTTGTGAAATAACCACCTTCATCTGCAAAAAGAATCCATTTTTCACATTCAACTCACATTGGGAAACACATGCAGAACACAATGCAAAGTTGGGAACTATAAAATAATCTAAAGTGGGCAGGGGCAGGAAGGAAAGATTTCCTAAAAGTTCTCCAAAACACTGAATAAGGATTGGAACATGCTAATTTGTCAGACAAACTATGTCAAATCTCTACAACAAATAAAAGGAATACTCTTCATTCAGGAAAACTTGGCATTTGCTACAAACATGAACACCATAATATTCGTGGAGTGACTAAATATAATGGCCAAGGAGACTAAGATAGAATTAGATATTCATGAGCATGCAATCTCAATCTAATCTGTTGCTCAGCATTTGCAGTTAATCTAGTATAACAGGGGAAAAAGGACAGGCCAAAGCAACCAAGTATACCTGTACACTGCTGCTTACAAAGGCATATATACCCAATCCAAGTAATCACCGACTGCTCCCAGGCCTGCTCAATCCGCAAAGACTGTTTCATTCCAGCTATGAATGTGAAGGCCTCACATACAAATTTCCTTGTGCTGATTGAGGGTGCAATTTCTGCTGCTGGGACTGCTGTTGTAGTGGCAGTTGTGGTGGTGATTTCGATTCTTGTGGTAATTGTTGCTCTTGTGGCTGGAACACATGTTGAGATGGTTGTGGAGGAATTGTTGAATGGTTTGATGGCTGCTGCTGCTGCTGCTGCCATAGTGTTGCAGCACTGTGCCCATGTTGCCCAAAACTGCCCAATGACTGTCTTTGGCCTAAACATTGGGTGACAGCCTCAGTCCCAACTGAATTTGTCAGAGATGGACTCCCAGTAGAACCCACTTGAGATGCTGGATTTGACACACCATTATCATACAAGGGTTCTGATGACTTCCAGTGAGGAATGGCAGTAGAAACTGGTGTAGTGGTAGCAGAATCATTGCACAAGGAACTTGTCCTTGAAGGCAGCTGCGCACTATTCTGCAAGGATTGCTGGTCCATATGAACTTTATCAGTTTGAGCTTTTGCCGGCAGATCAAAATTAACCTGACGATTTTGTTGAAGTATCCTCTGGACATTTGACTGGGCTTGATTAATTTGCTTTTGATGAGGCTGCATTGGCAGCTGTTGTTGCTGATGCTGGTGATTAGAAGCCATTAATTGTGTGGGAACAGCTTGATTATTGGCCGCATTGGTGGCCGTTGTTACTGATGCTTGAGTACCATCAGAATGAGAAGTTATCTGCTGAAGCTGCTTTGAGGGCTGAGGAGGGGGTGTTGCACCAGAGAAGACCTTCTGTTGTGGTTGGGAATTGTTTGAGGTTTGAGATGGAAGCAATGGCTTAGAAGGTTGAATTGGACCTAAGTTAGTTCCAGAATACAACCCTTGACCATGCATCAAATGCATCATTTGTTCTCCCTTTTCAGCACCTTGATTTCCTGCAGGCATAGAAAGGCCATTGGAATGAGAATGGTCAATGGAAAGGTTCTGATGCACCATCATATTCCCTCTTCCCTTTAAAATTTTGGGCTGCTGTGGAGATTGTGAATGTTGTCGTTGATGAGGATGCTGCCGGTCTAACTGATGAAATTGCTGTGGCTGCTGTGGCTGCCATTGTCGTTGCTTACTCGGATTTGCCAGTCCACCAACACCTGTTTGAGAATTCCGACTGAGCCCATGATGTGTCAAGTTATGTTTCTGCTGTTGAACTGACACTTGAGTTATTGGGGAAGATGGTGTCAAAGGAGCAAGTGATACTGGCTGCTGTAAATTGGGAAGCTGAATATGGGAACTATTTTGCATAGATGATGATATGGGTGGTTGGGATTGAGGTTGAGCATGGGACATCAATGCATTAGAGTTAGCAAATTGCTGCTGCTGCAAAAGCCGCTGCTGCATTTGCCTTTCCTTAGATAAGTGAATTGCATATGGTTGCTGTGGTGATCCTGTACCATGATTCGGACCCTGAGGATGAGGAAGATGATTACCAAGTACATTAGACTGCTGTGAAGATATTTGATTCTGCTGTTGTGAATGACCTGGATATGTCTGCACAGTTGGAGTCATCTGATTAGCAAAAAGAGAGATTGTGGGACCTGCATTTGAAGCTCTAGCATTATCATTGACCTCTAATGCTCAGGATTGTGGCCATGCTATGAAAAATAAACACTTATTTTCATATGACGAAATACTAATACACAGAGACTGCATGAAGGTGCATATCTAATATGTAAGTTGGCAATATCAATGCACATCTAGGAATTGAAAATAATCTTGATGTCAATGCACACTTCCTGTTGAGAATACTCACATGTGAGTCTCACATAGAAGAAAGAGAAAAAAGAAAACAATAGTGGGTTACTCCACCTATCGTCAATTGCTTATAAGATGGAATCTCACTTGGGCTTGTGTGTTGTCTAACTTTCCTCCTCGTGTAGGCCCTTAGGCCCATTGCAAATTTGACATAGTATCAAAGCTAATGAAGATCTTGACATATTGTTTCCCCCAAAAGGAAGCCCATCATTTAAGCAAATGGAGAAGGATTTGAAGTTTGCATAGAGTAAGTGGCCCAGCAATATTGTTTGCTAAAAAAGGAAGCCTATTTGGCCTCAATCAAAAGTCTAGCCCTAATAACCATTGTTTACGTACCTCTCCAGATTGCCCAAGTAAAAAGGGACTCGCATGTGAGGGGGAGTATTAAGAATACTCATAAGTGAGTGTCCCACATCGAAGAAAAAGAAGAAAGAAGACTAACATATAAGTCTAGTGGGCTACTCCACCTATCGCCAATTGGTTATAAGATGGAACCTCACTTGGACTTATACGTAGTCTAACTTTCCTCCTCGTGTGGGGTCGTAAGCTCATTGCAAATTTGACACTTCCCTACAGCTACACTTAAAATTTTAACCATAGGAGACAGCATAAGAAATTATAAAACCGCTTTCCAACGAGTGAAATCAATGAAAGACAACAGTCCTTCAACCTCAGTTCACACAAGAAATCATCTCAAAGCCATCCCACTGTCAACAATACATGATTCCATGTTTTACATTGAATTAAGAGGAAAGTTTAAACTTTGAAAATAAGCAATACTTGCTAACACCAGCACAACAGTCACAGGATCACTAGAAAACTTAAAAAAGTTACTCTAAATTCCAATCCTTAACTAAGATTAGTCAAGGACAGCATAAATACAAAGGCAGATATTTGCAGAAATGTACCTGCAACAAGATGTATGAAGTTCAGTGAAGGAAGACTTACTCTTGTCACGTGCAAAGTTTCTCGGGGTCTGAGCGAATTTCCTTGACCAGACTGGTGCACATTTACAGGACTCGACATCCCAATCATACTAGAAGAAAGCATACTTCCAGAGTTGATCAGAGATGATGAATGTACTACCTGAAAGCCTGGCCTTGACATGGGCATGCTTCGGTTCATTCCAGGCATCATGCCAGTACCATTTCCACCAGGAACTACACAAACACCACGATCAGCTCCAGGAAGAGAGCCAGAGACAGGCATGTTTGACTGTTGTAAATTTCTATTGGATAACAATTGATTGTAATGTGGCATTCTCTGTTGCTCATCAACAGGTAAATGTCTTCCAACATTGTATCGCCCATCCCTAAGAGTTAGTATCATAATCAAATTAGAATAATTAATCAGCATATGAAAACAAGGACGCCTTAGAGCAACATACAACCTGCCAGGGGTATTGACTGCACCAGATTGCATTGGTGAACTATTGCCAAGGGCAATACCAGGGGATCCTTGTATAGGGGAATTTGCACCAGAAGTAGGAAGCATTGATGACACTGATCCTTGATTTGGCATTTCTAAACCACTAACTTGAGAACCTTGATAACCAAGGGAAAGGGAATCTGGGTTCGATGTATTTGCATCAGATAGATCAAGGGGCCTTCATTCAGCCAAAAATAAAAATTGGACATTAAATTGCTTGCATGAGAAAAGCCATTGTTGTGTATGCTAAGAAGTCTTGAAACATGAAACATGGATGCAGAAAGCTTATAAACATGAATGGTAAGCTGAATAAGGCTAAACATGAATATGGATTGAATCAGAAAAACTTACGTCAAAACAACTCCAATTGGGTTATTTGGGCAAGCTTGTAAAAGAGCAGTACCATGAGAATTATGTACCGCTGCCAGTTGCTTAGGATCCTGACCATCATTCTTTGGAAAATGCAAATGTCCCAAAAATCATTAAAAAATAATCATGAAACAGAAAAAGACCAGCCCAAAAAGAACAAACTTATGATGGTTCAAAGGCTTTAGCCCGAAGGAAATTATATATTGCTAAACATCATGTTTATTAAATTTTTGTCTCATGGTATCTTTTAGAACTTTGTACTCTGCCAAAAGAAACATGCTGTTAAAATAAACAAAAAAACACCAGATCTCAAGCCGCATAATTGGAAAAAAAATACTGAATAAGGAAAAAACCTTATGTACATGCATCATTCAGTGTTACATACAATAATTCACAAGTTTGTATAAATAGCCAAAGAAGTGAGTAAAAAGTATTGCCAGAGATTGTATTAACTTTTTCATCAGGCTCCAAATATAGACCAAACGATATCATACACATGGTCCAAAATCAAAAGTATCATTAACAAACCTGATTCTTCCTATAATGCTGCTTCTTTCCAATCATAATAATTTTTTCAAAATGGGACTTGAGTGTACCCTCTTCCATTGGCCCTTGCAAACGCTGAAACAACTGTCTAGCACTACCCTGCATAAGATAGCAGTATGAAAAAACACATAAATGAAAATTAGTCCAAGAGAAAAATGGCGTGGACACATCATATACATGTTCATCATTTGAAAAAAAAAGGAAACTAATTGAAAGGAATATCAAATTTTTGCCTTTGGAATGCCAGGCAAGGTTGAAGGATAAGACTGAGAAGAGCCTGAATCCTCTGCACTGTCAGCACCGTCAACAGCACCTTTATCCATCAATATCTTGTGCCGATCTTTGCATTCTTTAGGCTTGCGAAATATGCACTGGACATACCAAGGAAGAAATTAACTGTGATTGGAATATATGCAATCATATGCTCCACCATGCATGAAAACAAGCCAGATAGAGGAGTGAAGATATACTCTACAAAAAATCTTGCAGCACTGAAAAATAAACACTATTTACAAGCAGGTGTATTCCACATAATTAGGCAACTATCACAGAAGTTAAAACACATACTATTTACCTTAAACTGAAGGGTGCTGTTGATTGCATCACTAACAAGTTCCCAGTTAGGACCCATATCATGTACAAGCACAACAAGTGCCTGAGATAGAAAAACAGAGTAATCCATATATATATTTCTACAATCAAAAACCAACAATATGGAAAATATGCAGACAGCAAAATGACCTGGTCTTCAAAAAGTGACCACGGGCTTCCTGAACCTGGCTGCCCCACAGATATCTGAACAGAAGATAAAATGCTCAACCTCATGGAAAGAATATGACCAAAGGAAAATAAGCAAGTTGAATAAAGTATTAGCTACCAGAATACAAAAGACTACCTTCAGTGTTTTGGCTTTTTTACCCCTCTCCCGGCCAATAAGTTTCATGAACTTGTGGTTGGACATATTACTCATTTGAGAAGTAGCAGGAGAAGGGACAGATCCAGTTATTGGAGCCATGTTGTCAAAGGAATTTTCTAGTGATTGCTTCATTACTTTTGGCTTCTTTGCAGCATGTTGTCCATGCAAACCTTAAACAGAAACAATTGGAAGTATTAAAAACATGACGGTAAAATTAGAAAATTTTAGGAGAGTCCAAAAAAAAAAAAAAGATGATGATATTCATGTAGTCCATGATATACTGGGACATAGGAGATTATCAAAACTAAAAATAAGCCAGGGTAAGACTATCATTCAGATGAACAGCCCAGAGATAAGATTGATGTAAATTTCCAAGGAATGAAATTTGAGAGCATAAACATTCACCCTCTCTGCAGTTGTCAAGTATGAGATGAATCCTCTGACAGAAGAGTTCGTTAATTGGCATCAAATATCCAATCCCTTAAGAATGTAAAAGTATAATTATTTATAGTAAGGATCATTTATCCAATCACAACCAAACAAACACAGCAATCAGGCCATAAGAGTCAAGGTAACCCCCTACAAAGTACATAACAGTTAAGGTAAGAAAACAGAGGGTGGGACGGTTCCCAAGCTTGTATCATCTTTCAACCCAACAACATAAAATTACTTGATTGACAACTACAGGAGAAAAACTCCAATATGGAAAAGTATTTTTAACAAAAACTCCAATATGGAAAAGTAAAGGATTTTACCACTGGTTCCATCAGATTCAAATTGATGACCATCCAGCCTCTTTTTCAAATTATCCCTCTGCAATTTAAAGAACACCATCACAAATATTAACAACTTTTGTTATGCTGAAGCTTATTTCATGCCACTTTGATTAAGAAGATGTTGGACAAGCAAAGAAAAATGCAGAGCTGCCTCCACTAGGTATTGAAACGTTTGATGTCATGTAGTCAGAGAAAATACAAAGCACTTTATCAGAGCACTCATCCCCTTGATTCTAAAAGGAAATCGTCAGCCTTGTCTACCTAGAAGTTTCAGATAGGAAGCACCCAAGAGTACAGTAATGAATATTTAAGGGAACTGCAAGGTCTTTTCAGTGACTGCATGTCCAAAACAACCAAGACAAATAACTCTTAGACACAATGGAAGCCTGAAGATTCAGGTAACTATATATGTTCAATGATAGACCCCTTCCCGGTAAAATATGTTTTGAATTTTGAAGTACCTTGACTGATTCCCTTTCCAATCTTTACCTAGAGGAAAGATTACTAAGCTAACATAAAAGTTGTCTACCTTCCTTATTTTTGCAGGATTCGGGGTTTTTGTTACCAAAACTATAGGTTTTTGTTACCAAAACTATCATTATTATCCATTGATTTTCCATTTCTATATGGACAGGGCATCATGTTAATAGCTTCTATTGGCTAATCATATGCATTTTAACCAAACTGAAATAAAGTTGAAGAAAAAAGTGTGGAGAACAAAAAATTGCAAACCTAAAGTCTATAATGATAAACTCAGCCACAAAAAAGGCACAGTTGAAGTTGCACCCAGCACGGTAGCTTCAAACATGCCTCAGCATAATTTAAAAAGGGGAAAATGGCTCCACTCTCTCCATCCCAATTACACTTTTAACTTTGAAGATTGATAAACCACCGTTTCCATGGGTAAAAAGTTTATTTCACGCACTCCGATAATCAGTATTATACGTATGCGCATCTAAATGATATCATAATTGGAAATATAAAGAGCTTGCCTCACTTACCATAACAATTCTTAACTTTTGTGCTTGAGACATGCAAACTCAAAAACTAATATACTTCTAACTTACAAAAACAAACAAGGAAAAAAAAATTCTTCGTGATCTTCAATTGAGTAGGAAACTTCACAGGAATTCACAACAAAGAGAATGATCAATGGGTATTATAATGAACATATGCAGGTGCATAACAGGTCAGAAGACAAAAATGACGAGAGGTAAATCAAATTTGAATTTCCACATGGTATTTTCAAGTATGACATATGAAGTAATCACATCCATATTTTCAGAAGGACAGAGATAAAAGGAAAACAAGTTCCTCGCCTGCTCACTGTGAACAATAGATTCCAGCTGCCGACCCTGCTCATACGCAGATCCCTGCAACCGTGAATCAAGCATCTAAACAAGATATCCAATCAAGGACAAAGAAGAATGCACCTACGTTGAATAAAATCCAAACAATTGTTGAAATTGGACAACTGTTAATGTACCAGATTCTTTGCCTTCTTCTTTTTTGGCTTCGTTGATGCTTCGGTGCAGTTGTGGGGAATTCGCTTTTCAAACTCTCCAACCGACTCAATCTCCATGCTTTTCAGGATTTGGGATCCACCATGCAAAGTACTCTGATCCTCCTGAAAAGAACTAGTATCTCCACTTGATGCATCTGTTTTTGCTGGAGTCTGTCCAACCCCAGGCGCTCCAGCACCAAAAGGAATTATAAACCTCTGCCTCGAAGCAGTGCGCATACGTTTTGGTGGAACTGGTCCAACATGCAATGTACTGCTCGGCCTTTTCCCCATTAAATTATTTTGTTGACAACCAACTGAATTATACCCATAAGGTAACTGCCCCCCCAAATCATATGATCTTGAGGAGTATGACTTCATAAGCCTTTTATGTTTCTTCTGGACATGTTTAGTTGATTTGCTACCTTCAAAGCTCCCATGTAAGTAATAAGTGCTTGTCTCTCCTTCCTCCTCGTCATATGCATTCTCATGATATCCAAAATCTGAATTTTAGAAATGAACTTGTAAAATCCATGAAAATAAGCAAAAAGAGATGTGTCAATAAGAATATTGTTCGATGTTACCTGCTGCTCCATCACACATAGAAGTGTCAACTTCCTCTTGCATGCTACTAGCAGTTTTCTGAATGAAAATAATCCAGACACAAAAAGGAAAAAAACATAGGAATCGACAGTTGCGAGTTACAACAGTTGCTCACATCAATCAAGACTGATTATTAAATGAAAATATTGAATGCTAATTGTGGCGATCATAAACTTCTAGGTTTCTCTTCATTTTGCAGCCAAAATTGTGTAAATCTATGTTACATGAAAGTAGCACAATTTAACTCAAAATCATTCTCCAATGTAATTGGTTTTAAATTCTTTTCTGGAACATAAAGCTCAATTAAATTAGTAAATGCAGAAACTGAAGATATCTTTTTTCACCTTGCAGTGTGACAAATGAGATTCAATGGAGGCTCTGTAGGTCTCCATTGCGCCTGCAGGTACTGCATAGAAAAGGCTTTCCTGCCAATTACAAGAAACAAAAAGGAAATCTTCAATCATTTATAAGAATTGTGCAACTGAATAATTGAACCAAGTACTTAACAGAATAGAGAGACATCGTCTTTGGTCAACCATAAATAGCAAATTAAACTTATAAGAGCCATATGGAAAGAAGCCTCATACTTCTGTAAACAGATCATCCCATGAAACTTCCATAATTCCCAAATCAGCAACTCTATCAGGAGTTGCGGGGGCTTCAGCTTGCACAGAAGGAACTGGAGAGCTGTGACATTTTAAGAACCTCACAGCATATTCCCGAATCGCATGAGCAAAATTTTTACTTGGAATTTCTGTTAATTGTTTGCATTGTTCCTGCAAAAAACAAGGCGTTTTGGAACATCTGTAAGTTGTATAATATAAGCTTTAATTGCTATAAATTCCAACGAGCCAGGTAAGGTACAGAACAAATGACTCTTTAAGCCCATCTCTTGATGTATCTAAAGAAGAACTATCTAAAGCACACATATATGGCGCAAATATTCATTCAGTATATGATGTCTTGCATTATAGTGAATAGTTTCCTCCCATACAGAGGTAGCAATGGAATGTAGATATTAATCTAATGAAAGAATAATTATTTCTGCTACGTGGGACAAAAAGTAAACATACAGCTATTTGATTAGACAGATATAAGCCAAAAAAAAAATTCTGTAATCAAATTCTAAACCAAAACTGAATTGCACCTGATGAGGTCCTCCAATCTTGTCCTCGGACAATTCCTTCGCATCAAACCTCCTAGAATCATGTTCCCAATGTTTTACAACATCCCTCTTATTGTCACTATTTGTAAACAACTCCACTGAATGCCAGAACTGCATGACAGCCTTTGCCAGAGTGTAAGCAACCTTTTTTAGCTCCAGCTGTTGATTTTGTGCTCTCAACCGTAAAGTAAAAGCAACCCTTCGACAAATTTGAGCAGCAGCAGTCGTCTTCCAAAGACGCTCCTATAATCACAAAATAAATGATTGACAAATGTAGTGGATAAAACTTACTATCATACTGCTATCTTAAAAATAGAATATTTATTTTCTGAAGGAATGATTTCTAGGGAGAACAGAAATAGCGACTTCATCAAATTTTTGAAATGTATAAACATCAACATAGTCACACCTGGGCAAAATCATTTGCTAACCATGCCATTTCTTCAAGAACGAAGTCCCAGTGTGATTTCCTACAAGCTTCTAAAGGTGTAGTACCGATTGACAACTCAGTAATCCTCTGACGCTTAGCCTGTTTGCCATATCATGGTAATGTTCAAAATTATGTGAAGTAGGAAATACATTTCCATCTATATTTCACATGCAAATCACAAATCAATGGGAATATCAGATAACAACCTCTATAATTCTTGCCTCTTCCAAAATTGAATCTTCACAGGCCGTATCTACCAGTTTTAATTCATTACCAGAACAAGTTAGTGATTCAGGAACAGAAGAACGTTTGACTGGCTGCGTAGACGCAAGTACATGAAGTTTAGAACAATCCAATGTGCATTGAATTCCACCACAACAATCTCCTTTGGGATTAGAATCATCACCCAATTCATTGCCCACTTCTTTATCAGTCTCAGATATAATGTAAACCTTTTGCTCCACTTCATCATTGTTTGGGCAGTTCACATCATTTTTCAGGTCAGAAGTGATCTGCATTTCTTCCTCAATTTTGACCACAGAACTGTTGCTAGAGTGGTTTTCATGTACAGCAATATTGTTGCGATTGACAGCATTGTCATCCTCAACAGCTTTGGCGTCATTTTGTTCATTTCCCATTTTATCAACAGCTAAATTTTGTGTTCCATCAAATTCTGAAGTTTGTCTAGTGACACCATTAGCGTCATCATTTTTACCAGTTATAAGCAAATCACTGTCATGATTCACATCTAGACCAAGGCTGCTTTGGGTGCAAGAAGACTCTGAATCTAATCCCTTTATTGGGATACCATGTTGACCCTCATTGCAATCTCTTTTTAAGTCACTAAGCCCATTCATATGAGCAGAAGAAGTTTCATTCTCATTTTTCCCCGTAACTGCAGGACATCCAGAAACACCTGCAATTACCAGTTCCTTTCCTCCAACAAAGTTATTTTCCCCACAAGCAATATCAATGCGAGTCTCAACTTTAGAATCTTGATGGTATGGCTTATCCCTTGTAATGTTGGACTCCGTAACATCTAACCCTTCAGGCAGACTACTTTTAGGTGACTCAACTTTGATTTCCAAAGCTTGTACACCACCAACCTCCTTGTTGGACTGCGTTTTGAGAATCTCCACCTGAGGTACCACATCACCGTTTGAGGTTGCAGTTTTCAGGTTTGAAGCAGATGAAATGCTTTGGTCCTTACAATTGTTTGTTTCAGATTTCAACCCCTTGGACTCCCTTGAACCAGCACGAACTTGTAAGGATAATCCATGCCCACCAGAACTTTGAACAACATCCGTTGAACTTAATCTAGTTCCGTCACGACTTGGTCTAGATCTATTCCTCCTAATGTATGAATGAACAATAGCAGAATCTTCGGATTCCTTCACATTTGAAGTCCCGTCCATCTGAGAAGACTGTTCTGATGGTGCAACACTATTCCTTCTATTGAAATGCTTAGATTTCCTATCATGTTCAAGTAATGAATTGTCACCATTGAAGTTATCAGCACTATTTGGTTCACAAAGTGTAGGCACCAATGGTCTACCGCTACTTTCAACAGAGTCTCCATGAGGTGACTCAGTTAGAGCAAAACTACCTTTAGCTTCACTGCATTAACACCATGACACAGGGAAATCGAACAGGTGAATTTTGTTTTGTTCAATTATGCTTTCGTCAACTATAATCCATAAGACTCAACAGCAAAAATGAATATACCTAGTTACAATATGCTCAGCTTGATGATCAGTCAGTGATGTAGATTGGACACTAACTGCAGCTGCATTCCCAAATTTGAAGTCTAAAGGATTGCCACCCTGCAGGTAAGGAAAATTATATAGTTAACACCAACAAATACTATTGAAATTGTCAAGAAGAGGAATGAAGAGCATACTTTTTCTAGAAATTCTAGCTCTCTACGCCTTTCCTCTCGAACATCATACTCCTGCCTGTTTAAATCAAATAATATTTTTCTTTATCAAGAAATAAAGGTGAACACAAATTCCATAATATTGGCAAGAGACATGGAAACTACAGAGCAATAATGAACACAAGAAGATATGAATATTACCTAAGCTCTGCCTGAGCTTTTTCAATTGCTGCATTGCGCGGAGAGGTTTTGATACCAATACCAACTCCACCTTCAACAACCCCTCCCATGGAATCAACCTCAGCATTTACTATGAAAGGAGATCCTGAACCACATTCATGCATTCCTAATCTGCTACCTACAAGCTTTCGCCTCCCATTGATTCAAAGAACTATCATATTAATGAAGCACTCATTAGAAATTTAATATATATAAATCATAAATCAATGATGAAAAACCAAAACATGCTTTACCCTTCAATAAACTGAATGTAGCATTCACGATAATGATGTAGACAAATCAATTAACTTGAGCAAATTTGAATATCAACAATAGATATCAAACAATTAGATGTTTCAAAGTATCACAAGAAAAATGGTATTGGAAACCTATCTTCAGCATTACAAAGTACGGAGACTATAGCAAAAAAAACACTAATATCAATCACCGTGTCAGAATCCATATTGTATGCATAAAATCACAAAAAGGAATTAGTCGCAGGAATTTCAAAACATTAATACAAATCAATGTCTTACAATGTCAATAACTAATGTATGATTTTTCGTCTCTTCTTTAATTTCATAATAAAGTTTTCTAAGTAAAAGTTTGTGCCCCATACTTGTGTTCATGACTAGGATCACTTCATTAGTGGGAAAAAGACAATTAAGGAATAATGTCTCATGTCCAGACCACAATAGAGGGTAATGATGGTTCAATTTTAACTAACATAAAGAGAATTGTTTTTAAAGAACAAATCACTTGTATCTAAACATTCTCCCCTAATGCATAATAACTTATAAGTTTAAAAGAGAGAAAATTAATCAACCAAAAGTTTCAATTTGGTGGGATGAATAATGGGAATTGAATTGACAGCGAGGACAACTTATGTTAAGTTTTGCTTATTAGATAGGGAACATTAATAAATTAGATATATTGTCCAAGTTTGTTTAGGACTAGGTTTGGCATTGGGTCGGGCATGAGCACTCAAAAATTTATTTTCAAATGTGAGCCCATCTTGAAGTATGATCGGGCTTAAGCCAAGCCTGTTTATTTTCTTTTTTAATTTAAAATTTGAAAACAATGTCATTTTACTCAAAAGGACATCTTTTTACTGGACATATTCAGGCTTCAAGCCAAATCGAGCTCTAGCAACTCGAATCTTGAAAATTAGGGAAAAAAAAGTCTCAGCTCAGCACAAAGCTTGACAAATTGGGGTCAAGCCCATGGACTTTGGGTTGGACCAAGCCATTGTCATCTCTGTTTAGGATTCAAACTACTTAAAAATAATGAATCCTTTTTAGGATAAAATTCAATTTTGGATATTTTAGAATCTTTTCCTACTAAAATAAAGATTTTAAGAATTATAAATATGTGTGTGTGCTTGACCCTTCAATAACAAGCTATCCTCTCTTTTTTTTTTCAAATTTGTCTCTCTTTTTTTTTTTCAAATTTGAGTTTTCAACTAAAAGGTGCAATGCTTTTACTAAGCGTGATTTTTAGACTGATTCCTAGTTTCCTAACCCCCAACTGTTTGTGTTCCTCACTAAATTTTAGTAATTCCAGCCTAAAGTTCCAGTAACCAAAACCTTAGATTATAGCCATATCAAAGCCATATTATAAACACTAAAAACCTAGCCTAAATTCAGCAATCAAACCCTAAAAACCCAACTATATCAAATCTCGAATTTCAACATTCCAAGCTAAAATCCAAACCTGAAACTTGATATACCAGCAATTTAATATCAACATTATTTGTCAAATTTTGTAAGTTTAGCTACTGGTTAATATTTCTTTTATTTGTCCTACATCAATTTGGTATCACAATTTTGGTTCACAATGGTAACACATGGTGGAAAGACATATATAAGAATATTCAACGACCTAAATCAAGATGAAATGCTTCTGAATATTGCAAAAAAATTGGGCATCAATAATCTCGTTCACAATGTGCTCCAAAAACCAACTTACATTTAACAATTCAATTCCTATATGAAAACATGTTCGACAATTTGTGGAGACGCTAGATAGCCTTGGCATACATTCCCTAAAAGTCAAAACCCCTACAAATTATGCAAACCAACAACCTATACTTGAAGCTAACACGGAGAAGTCGTAATAAGCAAGATGAAGGGAGAAAAATTGATCAATAGCATGCAACTCAAAGGAAAATCTTTCCTTAAAAATTATGTACTAATTTTGATTACACAAATTTAGCATGCACTACCTTAAAGAAAATGTTTGTTCTAAGTGGTGTGATAGAGTTTGACAGTAGGAGCTGATCAAATTGGTAAAGATGAAGGAAAACATAACCAAATGGATTCTTTCACAAACCCCTAAAGTTGAAACAATTGAACAACAAGTTGAAACTCTTAAACTACAAGCTAGAATGCCTTAAAATGAGGCTAAAACATCTAAAAAAATCAAAACACAAGAACAACAGATTGAAACAACAGGGCAACAACCTGAAGGAATATGATAGCAAGCTAAAATAATAAAGCAGGGGGATGAAAAGATTAACCAGTTACATAGGAATAAAGGAGAAGATATAACTGCACTTGTAAAGTCAAAATTTAGTAATGACAAAAGTTAACAAATTGGACTATAAGAAGCAACAATATGTATGTTCTTGATGCCTATGCAATGGAGAAGCCATGTGGTTTTGTTATGAAACCATCTGCAAATATAATGGTCAGGACTTATAATGTTATCCACACTACTAAACTATTCTTCAAAGAGGTTGCACGTCTACATAAATTACCTTTAATGATCATCTCTAAGCGTAATGTGAAGTTATGAGTTTTTTTAGAGAATTCCATAGAAAATATTGAACACTAAGCTTCAATTTTCTAGTTCTTTCCATTCCCAAACCAATAGACAAACTGAGGTAGTGAATAGAAGCTTAGGAGATTTGTTAAGATGTTTGGTTAAACACAATGTGAAAAATTAAGACCTAATTCCTCCTATGGAAGAATTTGCATACAACAATTTCTACAAATAGATCAACTAATAAGAGTCCTTTTGAGATAGTTATGGGAGTTCAACCAATGAAACCTATTGATTTGGTTCATTTACCACAAAAAACACAAGTTAGTGATGAATCTGAAGCTTTTGCACAACATATGATAGATATCTTTAATAAGGTACGAAGAAAGATAACAATTAGCAACTTGACTTATAAAGAACGTGCTAATCAATATTATCTAATTCCATGGAATTCAATGAAGAGAATATGGTGATGGTAAGGATTTGTCCAGAACATTTTTTGAAAGCAAAATATAACAAACTTCATTAACAACGTCGTGGACCTTATAAGACCCTCAAGAAGATAAGTGCTAATTTTTATGTTTTGGAAGTACCAGGTGACATGGGAATTAATCTTATCTTTAAAGTTGCAAACTTAACTATTTATTGTGGACATGATGATACGCAATCCCCTATTGCACTGTGAGAATGCCAGTCATTCCTCACCTTAAAGAGGAGATAAAGGATGTTGTTGTATCCACAAGAGCTGGTGGGTATTGACGGTTTCTTGTCAAGTGGAAAGAAAGATCAAATTTCTGATAGCAGAGGACAACTTCAAACAAGCAGAGGACAATTGATGCAAAAAAGCTTAGAATTTATAAACGAAATGAAAGAGAACAAATTAGTCAACCACTGTTGGTGATATACTAATATTCTTCTACAGATACTATACAGTTGTATCTAAATTATATTGAGATATAGATAGGCTGTATATAGATCCTATAGAATAAGTTCAAATCCCTTAAATTAAGGGATTAGATCAGATTAGATTAGATTAGATATATTTGGATATATTTCCAGATTTAAACTTCTCTTGTAATAGGCTATATATGGCCGTATATTTTCTATTCAATTGTATATTTTCTATTCAATTGTACAGTGAAAATCATTCCCACTTTCGTATATGGTATCAGAGCTTGAACAGAACACTAGGGAATGATTTCTTTCGGGACGATCAGAGCCATGCAGGTCGAGTCAGAGGAAATCTCTGCCGCTGGCTCATCGGGTGTGGCTCCATTAGCATCGAACCCATCCTCTCTCCAGAACAGCACCGATAATTCCCAAACCAGCATAGTCAGTCATAGACTGAATGGGAATAATTACCTACCATGGTCTCACTCGGTGCTCATGTTCATAAGAGGGAGAGGGAAAGAGAAATACTTAAGCACAGCGCCACCTGCTGCGTCTGACCCATCAGACCCAAAATATCAGACTTGGATGGCCGAAAACAACCTTGTTATGAGTTGGTTGATCAACTCAATGACCCTGGAAGTCAGCGAGCAGTT
>JANIPM010000004.1:38714117-38725254 GCA_027478405.1 Erythroxylum cassinoides
ATTCAAACTATATATACAAATTAATATATTATGAACAAATAATATAACGTAATACAAATAAATAAAGTATATATATATAATATAACATTGTTATAACAACAAAACAATGAAATAAAAAATTATAAAATCAGTTCTTACCGACGGAAACTTTTCTGTCAGAAACGATAACGATATTTACCGACGGTCAAAAACACCGTCGAAAAATTGGTTAAAGATACCTTCGCCTCACCGACGGAACAAAAGACCGTCGCTAAATTTTTCCCACGGAATCTCACTTGCCCCTTCCGTCGTTATATAAATACCAACAACAAATTTCCGTCATTAATACCATCGTTAAATATTGACGGAATATTTCGGTCGGTATTTTTACCTACGGGAACTTCACCGATCGATTTTTTCGAGCACCAAATTCCGTCGGTGATTGATTTCACTGACGGAAATGTGTCATTTACTGATGGTAATTTCCGTCGGTAAATTGTTAATTTCTTGTAGTGTGTGTATATTTTATGGTGTTTCAAACTTTGAATTGAAATTGGAGAAAGTTGGAAACATAAACTACCATTTCTTTACATTTAATCAATATGTAAAATAAGTTGATTTTTTTGGTTATATATATATATATGTATATATATATATGGGCTATCATAAATATTTATAATAGATAATGAGTGAAAGTAGTGATGTATATGTGTCTAAAAGGAACTTTTTTCCAAATTCTAAACATGTTGTAGGCTAAACTCCAACCAATTATATTAAAAATTATTAACGTCAATTAAAAATAGTACAAGAAACTTATATATTTAAGAACCAAATATAGAATGGTGGACATAATATTATGGTTTGTTAGAAATGAAAAGAAGATTCAAAGCTTTAAATAAGGAAAAAAACATTTCCAAGTAAGTTATATCCTTCAACTTGATCCTTATGTTATGAATATATATCCTTCAACTTGATCCTCATATTATGAATAAATGTGTATGAACAATTGTATAAGATATGTCATTCATTATTTGGTGATTATGTAAATTATACCCTTCGACTTGATCTTCATCTTTGAAACTTTGAATTGAAATTGTTGGAAATGGAATTGTCAAAAATGGAAATTATTTATGTATATTTTGTGATTGTTGGAAATGGAAATTGTTTATATATGTTTTATGTAATTATGTTTGTTGAATAATTGAATTGTTAGTTTTTGACTTATGGTGAATTGTGTTTGATGAAATTGAATTGTGTATGATGTATGAGTTATATTATATAAGATGGACATGTGTATTGTGTAACGAAATTTATGTGTTCTTTATTTGGATATATGCATTCAATTATTTTTGCAAATAAATGAAAGGAAGTTTAAATACCTCTAATCAAACCATTTTAGGAAGATATAATGATCTAGCTTGGGCTCATGTTGCATTAGTTCCCGGTATGAGGAGTCAAGCTATTTCTTTGTTTTGTAACAAGCATTTGAAAGGTGAAGGAATAACCCAATTAAAGAAGCATTTATCTGGGGTTAAAAGAGATGTAGAACCTATAAAAAAGTAAGCTATGATGTGAACTGGCAGATGAAAACTTTTTGCATATCAGCATGAGCAAGAAAAAAGGGAAAGGTTGAATTTTGAAATTGGTATTGGAAGTTCATTTGCTGGTTTTCGTGATGATTGTGGAAATGTTGAAGGTGGTAGTAGTAGTGGTAATACTAGCGTTCCATCCCAGGACCAGCAAGAAGTGAATGTTAACCTACACCTGATGCTAGGAAAAAAAGAAGGCAGGTGACTAGATTTTTTGCAGCACGAACAACTCTTAGAGCTTAACCTTCAATTTGTAGTGCAATGTAATCAAGAGATGCGGCTCATAATGTTGATACGACAGTATACAAGTTCATTATTCAATGCTTCCTAGTCTTACAATTATCAGCCTACGGTGGATGCAATAGTCTCTTACGGTCCAGAATACAAAGCTCATTCGATTGATAACTTAAGAGGTAAACTTTTAAGTTGCTCATTTTCTGAAATTAAAAGTTATTTGGACGAAAGAAGAGTGAATTAGGCTACTTTTGGGTGTTCAATCATGTGTGATGGTTGGACAAATAGGAGACAAGAGCTCATTATTGATTTTTGGTTTATTCTACAAATGACTTAATTTTTTTAAGTCTATTAATGCATATGACATTATTAAAAATATTGATACTTTATTTGAGATATTTGATGAAGTTGCAAATGAAGTAGGGCTAGAAGATATTGTTCAGTTCATTACTAACAATGATTTTGCTTATAAAGTGACAGGAAAAAAGTTATAGAATAGGTATAATTCTTTTTTTAGAGTCCTTGTGCTACACATTATATTGACATATTGCTGGAGAATATAGCGAACCCTAGGTATTTTCCTATTATTTATAAGACTATGCAGAAAGCTATAAAGATGATCAAGTTCATCCATAATCATGCATGGGTTTTGAATTTAATGAGAAAAGAATTTACCAATGGTAGGAATTTGTGTCGTCCTGGTGTGACAAGATTTGCAACAAATTTCTTATCATTTCAGTCTTTTGTTTCAATGAAGAAAGAGTTAAGACAAATGTTTACAAGTAATAAGTAAGTTGCATCTCAACATAGTAGGTCTAATGCTAGATTGGAGGTTTCTAGCATTATATTGGAAGATATAGAATTTTAGTCTCAATGTCAATTTGTCATCTGAGTTTGTGAGCCTTTGGTGAGGGTGCTTCGCTTAGCTGATAGTGAAGAAAAGCCAACAATGGATTTTTTTATGCCATGGAAAGACCGAAGGAAGCAATCAAGGCCAATCTGAAACATAAGTCTTCTTTGTACACACCGTATCTTGCAGTCATCAATGAGGGATAGGAAAGACAACTTTCTTCTCCTTTGTTTGCAGCTAGGGTATTTTTAAATGCTAGTGTTAAATTATGAAATAAGGAGTTTTCCTAAATTATAATACGTGAGAAAAGTAATTTATTGAAAATTATTTTCAATTTATTAAAGGAGTCAACATAATTGAAATGGTTTCCAATTAAAATTTTAAAAATTGTTTTCAAATCAAATTAAATTTCTATTTAGTTAATTCATTTATGAATCAATATATTAAATCTGAAGAGAGTTGAAAATATTATTCTATATTATAAAGATTAATAACTAGAAACAAACAAAAATTAATATGTTATGCATATATTTTGACTATATTTATGCTTAATTATATGTTTGATATATATTGGATACATGTTGATTTGCATGTTTATATATATGGCATTTTACATGTATTTTAGTATTTGACGAGCCAATCTGAAATTAAATCTCTCATTAAAATATGAAGTACATGTTGAGAATATAATTGTTGTCTTCTATTATTTAAGTATAAAATCATAATTTTGTTTATTGTAAGGCTTGCTGAGTGAATCAAAGATCCTTTAACTTGAATATATTTTTATCTTAAATTAACGAGTCCTATTTAACTAAATTTGCATGATTTAGATGAGTGACACATGATCATATTAATTTAGAGGTAGGGTTAGGAATATTATTAAAGATATATTATAAGAAGAGTTGTCACCTAACAAATCTAGAAGTCACATGAGTTATGATTAATAAAAATGTTATTTACCTTATTTAAGTTTAGTTCACTTATTGAGTAACTAAAGATCAACTAAATTTGAAAGAGATCATATCCACTAGAGAGATTAGAGTAACCTTTTCAAATAATAATATAGGTAATTATTTGAATAAAATAGAGAAAATAACCAAATATATGATTAAAATCTTAATCTTGGTTCGTTTTTATGGCTTATAACCAATTACTTTCTTTTCTTAAACTTATATTTTGTTTTGAGTAGAAATTAACTTTATTTAATATAGTTGATATAAAGACTTAATGAAATAAATTTCTTGAATATAGATTAGGTTTGAGAAGAGTCTTTAAATATATTAAAGGTAAGTTGTATATCCATTATATGAATATACTATAGGCCTTGTTAAGGATTCAATGACAAAGTTTGTCAGATATGTCAATATCATATATATAACAAAATGTAATAAAATTTTGAATTGACTAGTGTATCATAAAATTTAATGTCAACATATAAAATGCATGTTAACACTATGATAGCACAATGAAAATATTTATATAAAGTAGAGCTAAAAGGTATAGTATTTAATAGATCTTTCCACACAATTTAGCCTAGTAAAAGCATAAATAAGGTCTACAATTTAAAGAATTAAAAAAATTATTGCATGATTTTTTTTATCAATACAGATATGATAGAGATCATATGTATTTTTAATTTATGCTTTTAATGTTTGATATTGAATTTGCATTCAACATTATTATAATGTTTAAGGTATAATAAGGAATAGATTATTGAGTAAAAGTAGTTTATCCAAGTTTATACAAATAGTTTATATCTATTGGATCAAAGAGAGACTTATACTTAACATAAGTAGAAAGAATACAAAGTTACACTATCCTTTTATGCCATGCTAGTTAAATCAACATAATAAGAATCATAAAGTTATTTACTAAGATGCATGTATCCTTTTGATTACGAATCATATAAAACTTTTGAAACATATTGAGTTGAAGATTAACCAAATCCACTTTTAGTTTATGAATTATGATGTTATTAAATTAGTAAATCTTATATATGTGATGCGTTAGATGTAATAATAATTCATAAAGGGATGATTCTTGTATTTCATTAAATGTACCAATAACTTTGTGTGATATGGTCATATGCATTAAATGAAATAATAATTTAAAATTTAAGAAGTTCAAAGTATTTACATCGAAGTAGAAATTAAGCATTAAGAATGTAGAAACTCTTTAATGAGATTGAAGTGGTGAAATTTAAATTTTCTTAGTTATCTAGAGTGAATGAGATTCTCTAGTGAATATCTCTATAACTAAACTTCCCAATAGTATGGATTTGTGTAAAGAGGAATATGCATATGAGATATTATATAGTGAAATATTTTTTCTTCCACGACCAGACATAGTACAACTACTTAACTGTGAAAGTTCCAATTATATCAATTAGAAAGGTTTCATATTATATATGGTAAGACTTTGAAAGAGTCAAAGATGATGAATGTAAATATGATGCTTTATTAAGGCATATATTATCCAATAAGTTTAGAACAAAATATGATAATAGAAGGTTATGAGATATCCAAAAGGTTGGATATAATCTTATAGACCTATTGAATAATGTTTGTTTCAATTAACATATATAGGAGAATAGTTGTCAATATTAGTAGTAGGACAAAGATGAAGTTTGAAAAGTTCAAATCTTATGACATTACATCCAATTAGAATTAATGACTTTGTTGGTATATTTGATGTATAGTTGAAAGGTTATGAGATATTAAAATAATTATTTTATGATGAATTTAAAGAGTTTATTTTGAATTTTTTATTTACAAGAAGGTTAGAGGGAGTATAATTGTACATTTTACCAATAATATGTAGAGACATACTGCTCATAGAGAAAAAAAGTTCATATTTTTAATTTTTGCATATATGATAGTCTAATAATTAATATATGATATCTTTAAGGTATATTTTACTTAGAACGACATCATTTTGAGATTGAAATATTATTTTGATATTAAAAAGATTTTAATGTAGCATTAATTGCTAACCAAACCATACAATATTTGTCAATTAGTGGAAATGAATATTTTGATCAAAGAGTTTTTTAATGATCTTAGTCTAGTTCCTTGCATTATTCAAGATAGTAATTTACTCTAGAATATAAGATCTATTAGTCATGCAAAAGGAGCTAAGATCTCATCAAATATTAAATATGTTTAATCACTTTCTTTTAATTAAAACAATAACTAAGAAGAAAGTTATAAAATTTAAGCAAGTACTCACTATAGAGAATCTTATAAAATTCTCTCACTGAACCAATTTCCTAGTAGTAGTATGATCATCAAATGAGGATATAGTATAAGATACTTAAACAATTATCTTAGTGGAAGTGGGGAATTGTTAGTTCATGCCTTATAGCTAATCATTTGATTGTAGTTTAGTGACATAGTTGTTTATAGACATTTTTATCCATATTCAGATTTATATGATAAAGTACACAAGATAAATATACATTGCAGATGAGATTATAATGAGATCATAATCTCATCTGCAATGTATATTTATCTGAGATCATAATTATAAGATTTATATTGCAGTTATATATTATTCCTAAAGTATTCATAGTCATTATTCTATTAAGACTATACATTAATAAAGTGTAAAAAGATTAACACAACGTTATGTTTCTTCCTTATATAAGAAATAGTTAATCTTATAGACTAAAGTATAGAGATACTTAAATAAATGTGTGTATGCTTGTTAGAGAACAAAGTCATTGAACTGATCCTATATAAGAATTTCATTTGTAATATTACTTGTAAGTAAGGGAATTCTCGTTGTGATGATTATACAAATGATCCTTTGACTTGATATCTTTAGAATATCTTATATACGAATTGCTATGTTTTAATACTACTTATAACCTACTTTACTCAAGGATAGCTCAATCGGTAATCGTTGAATATAACATGAACTATATGGAGGTAGTTGAGTGATCAATATAGGATTTATCACCTTAAAGTGATTAGAGATAATGTTTCATTATTTTTATTAGTATTGATTCGAGAAATCTTGGCCAAAGTAGAATGAAACTTTGTAAAATAGTTTACAAATGTCATTGTTGAATTAATTGCTAAAGGCAGAAAACTAAAATAATTAGACTCAAATAGACTAGATATTAATTTCATGGTACATGTCTAATCAAAAAATTGTACACTAAAAGGATTGAATTATACTAAAAGATCATACATGAAAAGGTTAGTTAAAACTATTTTGGCATTTCTAAATATTTGGGTAGTTATGATGTATTGCTAGATATCAATCTTGATATATGAAGATAAATTATTTAATTAGAGAATTGAAGTTTAATTCATCCAATCTTAAATATGATTTAGGGTTATAATTTATATCTACTGCCAATACATTTAGGAACAAAATGAGTTATACATAAAGAACGAGATGAAGAGAAAAAAGTATTTTAATTAAGTTAGATTTGATTGAAAGTTTGAGAAACTTTATGATTAAATATGAGATATTTAATGAATAAGGACTAATAAGAGATGTCAGATCTTATTTGTGCCCAATTAGTATTTAACTATAATTAATTGTAACTTTATTTTTATTTTAATTAAATTACGACAAGGTCCAAACCCTATTATATATAATTTAAAGTTTTAAAGGAGGTATTACTTCTTGCCTAATCCTCTATACTCCATTTATAAAGTTCTCTCAAAACGTTCTCTAAATACCGTCAGAGGCTAGATATGTATACAATTGTGGTAGTTGAAATGAGTCAATTTAAGAAATAGCTCAAAGGAAACGATAAGAAAATGATCAAGTTACACAATAAGGTACGAATATGATTCATGCTTTCTTATTATATAATTTAAAGCAATCTTAGCCTTTGAGCAATCAAATAAAAAGTTTTGAATCCATTCTGTTGTGTAAGAGATCAAATCATGCTTCGGTATTTCATTAATGTTATCGAAGTTATCTTTATTTCTGTAACTTAATTAAAATTTTTTGTTTTTATTGATTTTAAATTTGAAATTAAATTACAAAAAGTTTGCAAGTTAAATCTAACTATGAAAATATGATATTTTCATTTTAAGATCCTTTAATTATAAACCCTAAAATCATATTTTGATATGATTATTTTAAAATCAGAAAAGTTCATATTGAAACTCATCCAAAACTGAATTACAAAATTGAATTAAATTCAAAGTTTTGAGAAATCAAAATTTTTATAAGGCTACATCGTACAAGATAAAGAAATCTAAAAAATCTGATTTATGGAAATTCAATAAGATCTGAGAACCCAAAAGTTATACACCAATTTTTTTGAAAACAAGTTGAGTATCTTGGGTTAAAATTGATGGGCCTCGTGATGCATTAAGAAATAGTTGAGAACCTCAAAACTTCTGGGTTATATATATATATATATATATACGATGTGTTAACTATTGGAGAAACACACTAATGGCTTGGAAAACTTAATGGACTAGACGGTGGTTACTCAAGAGATTAATGATATCGATTAGGGTTCTGCATGTGGGATATTTTGGCAGTTGATGTTGAATGAGTATCAGATCCTACCTCAATTTTCCAACAAGTACGACCAAGAAAAACTAAAAGCATTTTACTACCTTTGCTTAACTCCCTTCACTTTCTCAAGCATAATAAATTACCTTCTTTTTAAACGAGTTAATACTTTTCTTAACCACATTAAAGCCAAGGATGATGTAGATCTATAAAATCATTTTAAGAGTACAATGAGAGAAAAGTTCAATTGCCTTTCAAATGTACTTTTAACAACTGAAATATTTAAGAAAAAAGGTGAAAAGAGGCAAATTTGAGTATACATATTAATCAAGTCAAAAACAATAATCTTGAATCTAGTGTAAGTTAGACTCGATGAATGATAATATGCCACTGGTTTTTTTTAAGAGATGACTCATTTAGAACTTTTATTCATGTAGATTACTTGAAAGAGTCACTGCTATTCACAATTCAACCACAAAAAATTATTGCCAAAATATTCTTTAAACATCTATTTTTTTCAAGAAGTAACTAGATTGACCGAATAAGCAAAGAGAAGCAACTATGAACTCCTAATTACCTGTGAGACTAAATCACTCTCTTTAAATCACTACTGTTATTATCACTTAAACTAGCCAAAGGCATCGTATAGGGAACTAAGGGGTTTATAATTACTCGATATGCCTATAGATGATGACTACTTATAGCAAAAAATATGCATATATGAAAGAAATAATCAATAATATGCGCAATATCCACAAAAATAGAAAAAGATGGTAACGTTGGAAAATATGAGGCAAAAGCACATTAAATAATGTTAATCATTAATATCTCATATACATCTTTTAAGAAAACTTCTAAAATTTCATTGGATAAATTTTTGGTTTTGGAGACTTTGAATAGTCAGGTCTAAGTATAGTGGAAAAATCATTGATGTATATAGGTCATCAACTTGATTTTGAGATTATGAACAATTTTGATGTTAACAATAATGTAAACTAAATTTGGTGGAGGCCTACCAAACTAGTCTCATGTATAAAGATGAAAAAATAGCTACTTTGTGTTTGAAGGATATTATCAATATAAATATACTTTTTGCTCAAGTTGATAAGAGTTGAGCATGTTAAGTATATATAAAAAAACTCTAATTGAGCTTAATAGTGTGACACCTCAAGATTTTAAGGTTTTGATGTTTATAATTTGATGGAATTTAACACTTTAGGAATTTTTCAGCATTTCTAATAAAGTTTGAGAATGAGATATAATACTTAGAAGGTGTAACATTGACTAATGTGGTGATAGCACTTAAGGAAGAAAGAAAATTTTAATAAAAAGTTATTTTAGTTCGCTTTGTTGTCAACACTAAGAACTATTCAATATTTTAAGCATTAACTTCTTATAAAAATACTGTGTTGAGGTTATTTAAAAAGGCTGTGAAAAGATAAAAGTTATATGTAATCCATAAGAAAATATTGCGTTAAAGTTATTTAAAAACTTTGTGAAAAGATAAAATTTATATGTAATACATAAGAAAACACCATGAGCTAATATTAAATGAAAATAAGAGGATTTGATAAAAGAAAAGACCAAAAAATAATTTTTGTGTATAATCCTACGTAATCTTGAATATTGTTAGTTCTGGTATGTCTCATCAAAGTTGAAATTTTTAAGTTCATTGAGGATGTTCTATTTGATAAAAAAGATTATGTTTTTTCTTTACTTGTCAGCTAATATTTATTTATATATATGTATAAAAAATTATTTTTCAACTGACATGGGCATTTAAAGTAGATTTTGAGCGTGGTTTTATATAGATAGAATTTAGGAAATTTTATAGATAGAGAAATAATCATGTTCATTAAGTTGTTTCTATTGAACTTTTTGACTTTAGTAGGTTATAACACTGTGTTTGGTTACTATCCCCATGGGTGGGGATAGATGACAGGGATGCAAAAGTCCCGTACTTTGTAACGTTTGCTTGTTGTCCCCACTTAATTTTGTCTCATCTCCGGAGCACAGGGATAGAATTTTTTTTACCTCCCATGACTGTGGTACAATATTTCTTATCCCAGGGACGGAAACAAAACACAAAAGGAAATTACCACTCTACCTTCCCATTCCAACGCAGCCACTATATCGAAACCTACCTCCACCTTTTCCTTATACCTCTACTGTATTCTCTCCACTATATCAAAACGCATTCATCATGTTTCTCCCAACTCTCTCCCACACAGACTCCTTCTTGTCTCTGGTTTGTGGTGGCAATGAAAGGTAATTTGTTTTTTCTGTTCATTTTCTTCCTTCTTTGCCTCTGGGTTCGGTGTCCTTGTTTAATTCCTTTTGCTTTTATTGGATTAATGCCGATCTCTTGCTTTGTTGCATCTCTATTCATTTGTCTTCTCATATCTCTCTCTTTCTGGGGTTGTTTGCATTTGGGGTTTTGGAACCTAAAAACTATACATCTTGCGAGAGTTATTTTGAGTTGCTCATGATTTGCAATTATGGGATTGCCGGGGTGGGGAAAAATGTTGTTTGATTTAATATTATCTCATCATCATCTCATCTCTTCACCTAACACTAATTTGTTTGCACAAGCAGCGTCGGCTATAGGACGTATGAATTTTGCCTTATGATATTATCAGGCAATTTTCTTGGAATTTCATTAATTACTTAGCAATGCTTCTTTGTTCCCTGTTTTACTCTTCATGTGAAAGCAATAAGACTCGCCAACTCTTCTGATATTACATAAAACAATGTTTGTATTGGATTAAAGATTGGCAGAAATACTTGAAGCTTATATTGATATTGTTGAACATGTGTTTCAGGTGGGTCAGGAGATAAATACAAAATCAAAGGTTCAAAAGGATTTCTTATCAACAGGTACTGCATAACACTATCTCTTTTGTTTGTTTGTTTAATTTTTTTGCCCCCTCTTAACTGAAATTAACTATCTTCTATTTCGTATTTTGTAATTGTTATTATGAATTTCTGCATTTCATGG
>JANIPM010000004.1:38730722-38740900 GCA_027478405.1 Erythroxylum cassinoides
ATAAAAAACAAGCGTGAAATCAAATGCCCCTTAGATTTTAATTTCCTTTAGGAGAGAACATATCTTAGAAGTTTATTACTTATAACATACCTTGTAAAAGATGTTCTTTATTACTTATATAAGGTGATTTGGTGGTTAGGGAATGGTACAAATACGGTATTAGTATTGGATTTAATTATGGTATAGCGCAATATCAATATCAATAAACACTAAATACTATTTTAATTAATTTTTTTAAAATTATAAATAGTACTTAAATTTGATAAAATTATAGAAAAATGCCTCGTTAAGGAACGTATACAATTATTCACCGTCTGTTCTTAAAATATATTGGGAAGGCTACTTTAAACAAGAAACAGTTATCTCAAATTCTTTTTTTGAAAAGGAAACATGAATATATTAATGAGAACGAGGGCCCGAACCCCGACAATGGCTCCTCTTGCATATTACAAGACATTTTAAGATTAGACATTACAAGAAGCAGACACGTGAAGGATAGACCAGTATCCATCCATCCCTACCCACTTTGTAAGTATGCATGCAGGACAATAACTATCAGAACAAAGAAACAAATGTCCAATGCTCTCAGCTAACAGCTCGAAGAGAAGCTTCCACCGGCTATTCCTTGCATGTTGACAAAGCATAAGAGTTCTCACAGCTGAACCACACGATCTTCTATTTCTCTTCATTCTTGCATGTTTATCATGGGTACCACACTAATCTTTAAGTTTATATCTCGGTGAAACCCAAGGCTAGAAGTGCAAGGATTCAAGTGGGGCTACATACGGCTAGTAAGTAACCTTCAACTTCTCCCTAGAATTTATTCTGCTGTTTTATCTTTAACAGCGGTGGCAAGTCAACAGCGTCGAGGGAAGTAGGGAGCGTCAGGCTAGAGAGAACTTGAAAGAGGGCTGGCGACGAGCTAGTGGCCATAAGACTCGGTGACAACGGGAGCTTGAGGGCAGCCGAGAGAAGGTGAAAACTGAAGAAGGAGGTCAGGACTTTGGGAAGGCTTTAGAGTATTAGGGTTAGTTGTGAATTCCGACCACTACTGTAAGCCAGGATAGTACTTGTAGTTTCAATATTGTTTTTGGCTGATACAACACACATAAGTAATGGATCCTGACCAACTCCTATAAGCATAAGAGGTAAATGCCATGGGTGTAACAAGACAGAAAAAGCCGTGTGTTAGGAGAAACTCAGTACATAAGTTATCAATATATTCCTAAATCCTAAGACATGGGATATCTAACTCTAAAAGATGGGCATAAATAGTTCTTTTATATTAGTTACCCCTCAGGTTTCATCAACATTAATGGAATCAAATAAACTTAAAGTCCACTTCATGAGTATTCGATTATATTTATTTAAGTTAAATAAAAGTTTTAATTAACCAAAAAATGTTCAATCAAAAAAAGGGGTTTTGAATTACAAAATGTCAACAGCATTTTTGGATACTTAGAAGGTCTCTCTATCTAACTATCCCTATTGAAAATCATTATAAATACAACTCTTTCACCTCTCTATATAACATTTACCGACTTCGAGCAAACTCATCTTGAAGCTTTCCTAAAATTTCTACTCAAATTCCCAACTCCAAAGCCGAGTTTTTTTCTTAGTACATCCCTTCCTAAGATCTTGCATTCCTTCTATATATTAATATGTTTCATTATGATATATTGAGTTTTGGTACGAGTATTGATATGCATGAAATATACATACTGTGTATAAGGACATGCATCTCTTTGGATAGAAATAGATGGCGAGAAGAATAAATCACACAACCGTTTGTTAAGGCGTGTTCCTTGAAAAAACTTTGATGTTGAGAAAATGCTATGTTACACGGCCAGAGAGAGATTACATCAAGTGTTGAAAAAGAATTCGAAGGATACACGCTTAGGACATGGACGTATTAGAGCCTGTGTTTCTCTCTTAAAAGGCTTGTGGATGAAATACACGATCTGAGATATAGTCTTAGATTATATCCACAATAAAAATCTATAAATAAAGAAAAAAAATCCTTTAATAAAATAAGATATTTTTAGTTTTGTTTTACTTTCTTTTCAAGTTGTAATTAGGTTTTACTAGTCAAAGTCCTAAAATACATATCTTGCAGCTGCTTTTAACAAGAAACAGATCAAAATCATTCCAAAGAAGTCAATCACATTCAAGGATTGAGATCATCATCAAGGGATATCTTTACAATGAGCTTTTCTATTGCTTTGTTTGTTTTTATAATTTCAAGAACGAATAGTGGCTAAACATTTTTATATGTAGATTAAATGAAACCTTAGCTTGTTATCACATCGATTTTATTTTAATTTTTTATCATCAAGGGATACCATTACAATGATTTTTTTTATTGCTTTGTTTTTTTTATAATTTCAAGAATGATTAGTGGCTAACAATTTTTATATTTAGAATAGATTAAACGTTAGCTTGTTATTACATTGATTTATTTCAATTTTATAATAAAGAGCTTTATGTTTGGAAAATATTGGCTTTGTTCTTTTGATATATACAAACATAGCTTAAACTAAATCTAAATTTATATATAAATGTTTTCAGAAGAATATAAGTTTAGATTGACTTAGAAACCTATATTGAGGATTAAATTGGAAGCGAGGAATATATATATATGATGCTTCCAATATTATGGTGACTTTTATGGGATTTCAAAAATCATAACATTAGGATATTTCATGGGCCAAACAAAAAACTATATATGTAGAAATCAAAGATATATGATGATAAAAGTTGGAAGTCTACTTTACATGTTATTATTATCTAATTGCTCTAGTTGATTATTCCAGTGGAAATCAGTTTATTTAGTTTACTTTAGTTTCAGTCATAGTTAACTATTCAGTCACTCCTATTTGTGACTAGATAATAGTAGGATAGTTAGATTTATTAGTTATAAATTTTCTCATAGGATCAACCCTCTACACTAGTTGCAAGACGATATGTCCACTTGTCTATAGTCTTGTACTCGGATAATAGGCAATACTTTAATCAAATTTTTAGTATTGTGGGGAATAATTTATTATTAAAGATACTCGATAATCATTAAACTAGTTTTCCATTTATGTTTGTTTCTTATTCTTTTATTTGTTAAGATTTTTGTGATTGTTATGATTTGGTTTTAACACTTGGTGTATGTTAAGGAACAACTCTTATGACCTTGTTGAAGAGAGTCTTGAGATTGAAAACATGCTGTAAATGTTGAGAGAGAGGGAAAAGATATTAGTCCAACTAAATAAATAATTTGATAGAATAAAAGGGAGTATAAGGCTATATTGAACTATATGAAGCTATCATTGATAGGAATATAGTCTAGCATAACAAGATTGACAATCACATTGAATAAATTTAAAATCAAACTAACATCATTTAGATGTTACAATAGTTTATATAATTTGACAAATTGTCAAATGAAGATTTCACTGCATATATTGTGAACTTCTTAAAGATGTATGACACATTTAAAATCTCTAAAGCAACTAAAGATTCCATCATGTTAAATAAGTTTACATTCTCAGTATGGGATCAAAAAAATAATGGTTGAAATTATTACCTATTGCTTCCATCACCATAATAACTTAGTAGAGAAGTTTTTAGCTAAGTACTTCCCATATGCTAAGACTATAAAGTTAAGGAATGATTTCTCTACCTATTGATAACTAGACAATAAGACATTATATGATTCATGGGAAAGAAATATAAACTTTCTCAAGAGGTGCCCAAACTATGGGTTATTGACATTGTTGTAAGGTTGGACTTTTTATAATGGTCTAGAGGATGCAAAAAAATAGATATTTGATGCAACAAATATGTGAACCCTAAATAATAAGATTTCAAAAGTGATTTAAAGTTAATTAAAGAGATAAATGTAAAAAAAAAATTACCAATAGCAATAAAGTAAGACAGAGGCAACTTGACTTGTAGGCATTCACAAGGTAGATGTAATCATAATACTAGTAGATCAAGACACTTATGAGGAGAATTGATAGCCTAAATGGAGTAGTGTGACATTCTCAAACATTATATTATGAGTTTTATAAAGGAGGACAAGACAGTAATAAATGTCAAGTTGACAGTCCCTTTGCTAAGTTAACAAACACATAGCCTATCTTGAAAACTACCAAAGACAACAAAATAACCCGTAAAATAACACCTATAATTTAGGATGTTGAAATCGTTTGAACTTTGGTTAGAATAACAATGTAGAAGGTGTAAAATAGATACAAGGTAAAACCACCAATAATAATAAAATAACCATTATAATAGCATTTACAAATTGGGATAGTGAAATCATCTTAACTTTAGTCAGAGTAACTAAGCAAGAGTTGTAGAATAGAGAAAAAGTAACCCCTTATATTTCCATATAAACCCTAACTTATCAAGAGGGAAAACTAGATTTGGAGTTAGCTATTGAGAAGCTTGCTCATACAACTTCTCAATGATTTGAATAGAGTCAAAGGTACATCAATTGATAATTTCAAATAAGAATCTAGAGTTTTAAATTAAATGATTGACAAATTAAGAGGTTAGAGATCTTTTCATAACTACATAAAGGTGAACTCGAAGGAGTGGGTAATGGCTATCATTAAGGATAAGATGAAAAAGGAAGAAGGAAAAAAAGACAATATCTTCATAAACTTTTTGGAAAATTAAATGTAAAAATTCTTTAAAAGCCATAAAAAGGGACATCACAAGATTGTGCCAAGCAAATAAAGTAAAACGTAAAATACAGTATCCTTCCTATAATCCTTGGAAAGAAACTAGAGAATTAAAGATTCGATTGTCTTCTAAAATGGGTGCCTAGTTTTCCAGCAACTTGATGAGCTACCAAAGTTTCCATAATCCAACAATGTAACTTGTGAATTAAAGTATGCTTATCTATTGTGTTCTTATTGAAAAATCTTTGATTTCTTTCCCTCTAAACTGCATAAACTGCACAATGAAGGCTAAGGTTTAGACAAATTCGATCCTTTCCCAGTATGTGAAGTTTTTTTAGCCCATTCTAAAATATTGTCCCAATCTGTCTCCTACTAATGCAAACTCAATATATGTTGAATACTAACCTAAATGGGCGTTATGTAGCTGCATTTGAACTATAGATTATTAATATTTTCTGCCTCAATATTGTGTAGCTCATATAGGTTATCATTGGGTCCAACAATCTTAGCTTTTGTTTTTAATCTCTCATAACTACTAGCCAAGTGATGAAGGAGCCTTTTGGTTTTAAGTATCCTTTCCAAACTGTGTTGAACCAAGGAATGTGTGTAATGGTAAGCTTGAGAGCTTTAAGGCATGGAGAGATGGAGTAGTTTTCATTGTTGTTGATGGACCATAAAGATTTATCAGCTAATAAGGGATTAGTTAGATAGTTGGGAAAATATCTCAGGAGCCTTTAAGCACCCCCTACTTGGAAAGTGCTAAGAGTTGTGCTCAATAACTCTCCCAACTCGAGCATCTGAAGAAATTTTAGTAGTAAGTGAAAAAAATATGATCTTGTGGGCAAAGGGGACTTAGAGAAGAACAGTTATCAAACCAGAAACATGTATCCTCACCATTTCCCACTTGAATTTTGATGAAAGAGTATACACCTTGTCTTTTTCTTAGAATTTGAATGAAAGGCCAAGAGTGCTTTTTCCTTTCTATAAATTTCCCTAAGTTGGGTCCCTTAAGGTAAAACCCACTTATTCCTTTACTCCAAAGTGATTCTTTATCCTTAAATAGCCTCCAATTCCTTTTATTCACTTTCATTTTTTGAAAAGTTTGGATTGAAGTAATTCCAAGTCCCCCTTCCTGCTTCCTCCAACATATTTGTTCCCATTTAATTTTAGCTACTTTGGAGGTGTCACTGTTGCCCGATTAGAGCAAGCTTCTGATGCATTTTTCAATCTCCTTGTTGGTTCTTTTTGGTAAGAGTAGATGAGAGTTCTAAAGTTTAAAAAGTTTGTTTAGTACAACGATAATGATTTAGACTTCCCTAGCCTGTGAAAGTGCTTTATTCTGCCAAGAATTAATCATTTTCTTATATTTCTCCAAGATCCTTAAGCAATCCTAATATTTCAACTTTTAGAAGATATGGGAACCTTAAGGCATTTAAAAGGTAAGCTATGCACATTCAAACCAAAAATCTGATGAAAGCTTCTAGTGTTGGAGATATCTAAGGAGAAATTAACTCTACTATGTTATAGGTTGATGCTTAAGCCAGGAGATCTGCAAAAGATCATAAGATATTGATGCAAGATTAAGATATAATTCTGATGTGCTCCATATAACAGTAAGAGATCATTTGCAAGACTTAAGTAAGAGAAATCTCTTTATATTTATGATGGAATTTGATATCAGAGCACTTAGAGGTATTGAAAGATATGATCCTGTACATAATTTCTATAAAAATGAAAAAAGGTTAGGAGAGATGGGGTCCTCCTTCCCTTATTCGATTAGAGCCTCTGAATTGCTTAATAGGAACACCATTGATGATAATACTATAAGATGGACTAGAAATACAGTAATGAATCCAATTAATAAAGAAATTGGGGAAACCAAGCCATTCCATGCACACTAGGTTGAATTTCAATTGAAATATGTCAAAAGCTTTGGAAAAAATCTATTTTAATAACATAAATTTTAATGGCTTTGCCATAATTGTAATACATTATCAACTCCTACACTAGGATTATGTTATCTAAAATTGATCTACTAGGTATAAAGGCTCCTTGAGAATAATCTAGTTTAAGGTCTCTTTTAATTTGTTAGTGAAGAAACTTTGTAAGCATTTCATACACCATATCACAATATGAGATTGGATGAAAATCACTGAGGCAATTTACATTAAGAAGTTTAGGAATCAAGCAGATATAAGTAGCATTACTTTCTCTCAAAATTCTTCCAAAATTCAAAATTTTCAAAACAGTTTCCACTAGTAGATTACTTGTGATTTTCTAGGTTCTCTACAAGAAATGGACATTAAACCCATCTAGGCTTAGAGCTTTCATAGGATTGAGATTGAAAAACACTAATTTGATCTCATAAGGAGAAGTAGGTTTTTGGAGCTTTAACAAAGCATCTTGAGATAAGGAGATATTAGGACCAATTAGTTTCATAACTTCTTGCAAGCTAGTTAAAATAAATGTACTTGTACCCCTAAGCAAACTCTTAAAATAATTTAAAATCATATCCTTAAAGGAGGATTTACTAGTCGCCATTTGATTGTTAAAATCTACATGGAAATTGATCTTGTAAGAATTTCTTCTTGCTAAGATAGAATTATGGTATTGAAAACACCCTTTTCAGTTAGGTGATTCTAGCTTTTTGCATAATCAAAGAATGGTGATCTTGGAGACTTAACAGTTTTGAAGACAATGCTATCAGGCTTATGATAACATGCCTCTTGCTTTCCTCAATTCCTTATTAGCTTCATAAAGCTTGACAAAGGTTGTGAACTGATTAGCTTTATGAAAAGTCTTTAGCTTATTTATAAGAATCTGAAGTTTTCTCATAAGTTGGTAAGCATTGCAACCTAGTATTTTGTTGCTCCAATCTTCATTCACTAGTTCTATAAACCCATCTTTGTTGATAAGAATGTTGAAGAATATGAATGGGGCTTTGAAGGGGGTTAGAGGGATGAAGTTTATAACTTCCATACTAGAGTGATCAAAACATAACGGAGAGCCAAAGAGGGAATACGAACTAGGGAATTGACTCAACCAATGTTGATTAACAAGTATTCTGTCCATCTTCTACCTAATGAGACAATTTCCTTGTTGCTTATTGCTCTAAGTGAAGAAACTCCCCATTGATCTAAGATCAGTCACCTCTAGCTTTATAATAGCATTTTCCAACTCTTTGCCAAGATTAGATGAATTAATCCTATCTCCCTGAACCTCTGAGGGATGAAGTACATAATTAAGGTCTCCTATAATCAACTAGGGCTTATTTATAGAAATTCTGATAAATCACAAATCCTCCTAGATTTTTGCTCTTTGAAATTCAAGGTTAGCAATATAAATAATAGTATTTTTCAAACTTAATCCCTGAGTCAGTGAGCTTACAGATAAGACAGATATATTGGTTTGAAGAGCTTAACATAGTGACCAATATTTTTTTTATAACTATAAGCACATAAGAATTTGAGATTTTAGTGATGATCATGATTGGAACCAAATTTCCAGTCTTTCCCTAGGATTTTCATAAGATTATGGAGCTTTTGGCTTTAGTTCTTATTTCAAGTGATCTAAGTATGATTGGATTCTTTTTTGGCAAAAGGTCCTTGACAACTTGTCCTTTGTGAGGTTCATTAAGGCCTTTAATAGTCCAAATAATCCTAGAAATTTATGAATAGTGAGACTACCAACCCCTTTTAGGTTTCCCCGGTTTCCTACCTGATATTCTATTGGAAGCTAGAGTGAATTGATCAGTCCACTCCTACCTCACATCAGAGAGACTTTGTTGAGGTGTGTCCTTTTCATGTTCACTATTAGAAGCCTCAGTATTAGTTTTTCCCTTCTCCTTAACAAGTACAATAATTCTATTTGTGTCCTGTTTATTAAGATGGGCCTCACCTTCAATTGGTAAGGTTTTTCTGGAATATCATCTTTGGTATTATCTTCAATGTATTAAGTTATAAGATCATCAACTATCCCCACTAACTCATAGTAGTCCCTTGTTGACAACAGTCTCCCTGTAGGTTTCTAGATTGGTTTTTATAGCTGCAGTTTTCAATTGTAAGTTAATTGGATTTCAACTTTAACTAGTTCATTGACAGGATTAAGTTTCATAATAGATAGAGCTTTAGGATTTATCCCCATATAGATTCTTGCATAACATACGTTCTTTAGATTAGCAGTAGTTCAATTAATGGCAATAGATTTCCCAACTGAACTAGCTAGAAAGCTTAAACCATCTAAAGTCCAATATTTAAGAGGTATATTATGAAAATTATTGCACAAAGGAATTGTTGCTATGCTATTTCTATCAAATTCCAAACCTGGAACCCATTTATGAACGAAAGTTGTCCTCTAACATGCCAAGGGCCTAATTCCATTATCTTATACATGCTATCTCTATATGTGAATTTAAATAGAAAGGTGTATCCCTCAATGAGCAAGATTTTGTCTAGTACCTTATTTCCCCATCTTGTTTAAGGCCAATTCAATTCTACATAAAAGGAAAGTTGGCCTTTACTCAAGAAGAAGCCAATCAAAGTGTTACTCCAATATTTTGCACCTTCTTGAAGCATCTCAAAAGGAGGAGAGACAATGCCATCAACTAAAGTGGAGGGGAAGAATTTTGGTTTTTCATGGGAGGTTTATATTAAATATACATTTCTCCGTATTTTCCTAGCTCCATTCATTCCTTTAAATTTCTACTTACTCATTTCTCTGACAATGTTAGCATCTATTGACTCTTGTTAGGTAGGAAAATGATTATGTTACACTCATATAGGAGAAGAACCTCCCTTAGAGGCTTCTATGGAACTTTCTTAAGAAGAAAGTTATTTAACATTAGCTTGGAAGCTGCCATAAAAGCTTCTGCAAATGGAAAGTTAGCACGTAATTTAGAGGGAACACTCTTTATTCGATAGGGAACTTTTTTTGGGTGTATTTAGGACAAATTATTTGTTTAACAACATCTTCATATAATGGATGATAAATATCTTTCTCTTTCTTAAGAAGATTTACGTTGTATTACTAGTTTTATAAAATCTAAATCTTATAAACTTTTACAAAAATTCATCAAGAAAGGTTCACGAAATTTATGCATCACATAAGGAAGAGAGTTACATGTTAAAAATAGCAGGTACCATAAATGAATAGAGAAGCATGAATAGGATAAGGCTCATCAAATTATGGAAGAATGCCTTCATATGGAACCTATACAACTCTCTGCACATCCATCACCCTATATAACGATGAATACTGAGGAAAGAATTCAGCTAATGACTTTGAATAAGTATTTGTAAGGAGGTAACCTAAACAAATTTAATTTTCACAAAATTTAAAATTTTCCATTCAATTACTTTTAATAAAAAATAATTGTTTGGATTTTAGATTTTGTTTGGCTTGTTTAATTTAATTTTGATCCTTATCTTTAGATTTATTTAGGTAATAACTATTTTGAAATCCTTTTTAGAATGTTAAAATTTGTTTATATGTTTTTGTTAT
>JANIPM010000004.1:38751603-38763720 GCA_027478405.1 Erythroxylum cassinoides
CCTTGTTTCCTTGTAATCTCCTTGTCTGTCTTCTTTACTACAATCGCTGTAAGCGAATATTCCATCAACGTGCTTTGATCGATTCTCAATAATACTATAACAATTGGTATCAGAGCACCGATTCTGTCCAAACAATGGCGGAGGGAACTAGAGGAGCAGAGTTCAGGCGTTTGGAGGACACCTTAAAAGGTCTCCTGGAGGCACAAGGGCGTCATGAACGTCTGTTGATGGAGTTGCAGGACCAGAGTGAAAGGTTATTATCAGAGGTACAAGGGCGGACTGAACGATTGGAGAAGGACATGGGAGAATTACATTCGACATTCTCCATGGAAGGATCTAAACAAGGGGAAGGCAGTAGTCTCTCGGGATCACTAGCATGACCTACGCCTGATCCAAGCCACAAGGAGGATAATGGCGGCTCTCTTTGTTTAGGACGACTCGAGTTCCCCGCATTTGATGGTGATAACGTCAAATTATGGATATATCATTGCGAACAATTGTTTCAAGTGGACCAAACTCCCGAAGGCATGAAGGTTAACGTTGCCATCCTTCACATGGACGAGAAGGCGCAGGAATGGTATCGCCTTTTTATTCAGAACCTTCTCAAAACTGAGGCACTAGAATGGATGGAGTTTACGAAGGCTTTGAAACAGAGGTTTGACGCTGAGCTATTTGATGACCCGGCTTGCGACTTCAAGGCGTTGCAGCAGACTGGAACCGTGCTCGAATACTGTGCTCAGTTCGATCATCACTCCAATCGACTAGCACTATCAGAAGAATATTTGGTTGGGTTCTTTGTGAAAGGACTCAAACTTGAGGTTGAAGTAGCGGTGCAGTTACACGAACCACAGACATTGCACTAGGCTTACACCTTGGCTAGGAAACAGGAAGCTGTTTTAATGGCGATGGGTGCCTCAATGTTGAACCGAGCTTCACAGGTTCGCCACCCAGGCAATGGGAAGAGCTTCACAGCTTCTCCTCCACCCATGCAACAACATATGGTTCTTCCACGTATGGAAGGAACATTACCCATCTCTTCCGCTAATCAACGCTTTGCTACAGGTCGATACAGAGTTCCTCATATGGTGAGTAGTAGGGACTTTGACGTGAAACGTGCTAAAGGTTTATGTTTCTGGTGTGATGAAAAATACACGCAAGGCCATCAATGCTGGAAGAGGCAAATTCAATTTTTCTTGATCCCTGAAGAGGATTCAGGTACTGATGTTGTGGACTCTGCAGGGAAGAGTCCAGAAGTTGATGTGATGGGGGAAGAATGTCCGACGATTTCCATGCAAGCCATCATGGGGTTTACGAGTGAGAGTGAATTCAGACAGATGAGGTTGCTTGGGGTCCATCAATGGAGGCAGATACATATTCTCGTTGATAATGGCAATGGCAACACCCATAATTTCGTAGACGTATCAGTGGTCAAGAGGGGAGCATGCGAAGTGCAGGATATTGCACCCATCACTATAATGGTGGGAGGAGGTTTACAACTGCAGTGTACTCAGTGTTGTAAAGATTTTGAGTGGACCATGCAAGGTTTATCCTTCTGCATGGATGCATTGATGATCGCCTTGGGGGGATGTGATGTCGTTTTAGGAGTTCAGTGGCTAGTGGGTTTGGATGATGTTCTATGTAACTTCCGCACTAGGAAGATGACCTTTCGATGGAATGGGAAGGTGGTAACGTTAACGGGGGGTCTAGATAGCAACTCCAGAATCATTAACAGTAAGGGTCTTCAGAAAACGTTACAGGGGATTGAAGGAGGGCAACTATTCATGTTACAATTATCTACTCCTATGGAGTATCAGTTCCAGCAAATGTGACTAACAGAGGAGCAAGGTAGTGTGTTCGATGAGGTCAACGCGGTGCTGGCCAATTATGCCGAGGTGTTTCAGGAGCCTACTCGGCTACCTCCAGACCGTTTGTTTAATCATCAAATTGTGCTTCAAGTAGGAATTGAGGCAATCACCGTGCGACCCTATTGTTACACCGGGGTACAGAAAACCATCATCGAGCAGGAAGTACAGCAACTACTGAAACAGGATTTCATACGCCACAGCTATGGGCCGTATGCGTCGCCGGTGGTGTTGGTTAAAAAGAAAGACAATTCGTGGAGGATGTGTGTTGATTATTGTGAATTGAACTAGTACACCGTGAAGGACAAATTTCCCATACCTTTAATTGAAGAACTCCTAAACGAATTGCATGGGACGAGTTAGTTTTCAAAGTTGGATCTCCGTTCGGGTTATCACCAGATCCGGATGCGACCCGACGATATCCAAAAGATGACCTTTAAAACACACGAAGGGCATTACAAATTCTTGGTAATGCCCTTCGGTCTGACGAACACGCCGTCTACGTTCCAACGCGTGATGAATGAATTGTTCAAACCTTACCTCCGTCGATTTATCTTAGTATTTTTCGATGATATTTTGATTACTTGGGGTATACTATTTGGGAATTACTTGGGGTATACTATTTGGGAATTAGGGGTAGCTACTGATTCCCGGAAGGCAAAAACCATCGAGGACTGGTCTCCCCCCACATGTCTTAAGGAGTTGCGAGGATTTTTGGGTATCACAGGATATTACCGACGAGTCATTAAAGGGTATGGAGTTATAGCGAAGCCTTTAACTGAATTACTCACTAAGGAGAAAATCGATGACTGGAATTAGGGACAAAAGGAACAATAGGCCTTCGAGACCCTGAAGAATGCAATTATGACTGCCCCAGTATTAGCTTTACCAGATTTCTCCAAGACCTTTGTAGTTGAGGTGGATGCTTGTGATCAAGGAATAGGAGTTGTCTTACAGTAGGAAGGACATCCAATTGCTTATTTAAGCAAATCCTTAGCACCAAGACATCACGGTTTATCAACGTACGAGAAGGAATTTCTGGTGGTCATCAAGGCCATTAAACAATGGCATCATTATCTGACTCCAAACTCTTTTATTGTTCGTATCGACCACCGTAGCTTGAAGTATTTATTGGAGCAAAGGTTGTCTACACCGTTCCAACAATCGTGGTTGTCGAAGTTGTTGGGGTATTACTTCGAAGTGCAGTATCGCAGTGGCAAGGAGAATGCAGCTGCGGATGCCATCTCCCAGATCACAAGTGTTGAAATGTTGGTGATGACAGTGACGCAAATACAGAGTGAGATGTTTGAGGATATTAATCGAAGTTGTCAAGAAGATAGCAACATTAGGGAACTGATTAAACAATTAGAGAAGGGCACTGCTAAAACTAATGTTTATGAGTGGAAGGATGGTCTATTACGGTGGAAGGGTCGCTTGGTGGTTAGAGCTAATTCCGCCCTATGACAAATGATAATTCGAAACAGTCCTGATGACGCCATGGGAGGTCATGCTGGAGTGGTGGCCACTATTAAGAAATTACAAATGATGTTCTATTGGAAGGGGATGGATCGGGATGTGCGAGTTCATGTGCGAAATTGTATGACTTGTCAGTGCAATAAGTATGATACTTCGACATACCTGGGATTGCTTCAGCCTATTCGCATACCTGAAGGGAGTTGGAAGGAGGTAAGTATGGATTTCATTGAAGGGTTGCCTAATTCTCGAGGATGATCGGTACTTCTGGTTATCGTTGATCGATTTACGAAGTATAATCATTTTATCGCCGTAAAATATCCTTACACTGCTTCTGATATTGCTGAGTTATTCCTTAATAATGTATTCAAATTACACGGGATGCCTAAATCCATTATTAGCGATAGGGATTCTGTGTTTTTAAGCAAATTTTGGCAGGAATTGTTGCGATTACAGGGAGTTCATTTGAAATTTTCAACGGCGAACCATCCTCAGTCCGATGGCCAGACCGAAGTTGTCAACAAAATTTTCGAGACGTATCTCCGATGTTTCTGTGGTGAAACTCCACAGAAATGGGGAGAATGGCTAGCCTTGGTGGAGTGGTGGTACAACTCCACTTATCGGATGACAATTGGCACTACACCGTTCGAAGTATTGTATGGGTACCCACCTCCAGTGTACACGCCGTATATTGCAGGGGATTCCAAGCTCACAGAGGTTGATCGTGTGTTACAGAGTAGGGAGATGATGATTAACATTACTCGATTTCTTTTACAAATGAAACAATATGCGGATGCGAAGCGTACTGATAGGAAATGGAGATGGTTCTGTTAAAATTACAGCCTTATAAACAATTTTCACTTCAACGTCGGAGCAATCAGAAATTAGCGCCCTTATTTTATGGTCCTTACAGAGTTATTCAAAGAATTGGGGAGGTAGCGTATAAACTGGAGCTTCCACCTTCTGCTTCGATACATCCAGTCTTCCATGTATCACAACTTAAGAAGGCATACGAAGGTCAAGCCCGCACTACTACTGTCCTACTAGAATTCTTAGTGCTGGTGGAATGGGTTCCTGTAGCAATTTTGGATCGACGCATGGTAAAACGGAACAATTACACAGTAACGCAATGGTTAATACAATGGTCCGACGGGGAGCATGGTAACGTTTCTTGGGAATACGTCTTTGATCTCCAGAAGCGTTTCCCTAAGGTCAATTTGATCGACAAAGCTGCTAAGGGGAAGGGGATTGTTACGGCTAATTTGGAAGACGAAGGACCTTAACGTTGGAACGACACAGTTTGGAGCTATGGGTGTTACACAGCGTTTCGCAAGCAGGCCTAGGACAAGTAACGTGCACGCTAGTTTAGGGAACCCATGTGATAGACTATATATCGTAGGTTTATAGAAGTTGTATGCATGTCTGGTGTATGGTGTCATTGTCATGTTGTTATTCCTTGTTTCCTTGTAATCTCCTTGTCTGTCTTCTTTACTACAATCGCTGTAAGCGAATATTCCATCAACGTGCTTTGGTCGATTCTCAGTAATACTATAACACCTGCTGACACATCACAAGGCAATTCCGTTGAGTCAGAGAATTAGATCTTATAGCTGCGCGAAGCCCATAGTAGAGAGCCTGCATGACCAATCACTTAAACCATGTTAAGATTCGCACGAAATATGCATTCTCTTTGACTTCTAGTCCGTACATGTCGTTCAATGCTTCCAATGAAATCTCATATTTTGTTGCTTCCAATTAATCAACGGGGATTAATATCCTAAACTAAGACTTAAATAGAATAAATGAGATGTTAGAGCTCGATCATATAATAAAATCTGATTTGTTTAAAAAGAAGCACAAGAAAATTAGTTTATTCAGTCTAATAGTAAAAGGTAATGTGGACACCTCACAAAGAAAGGACGGAATACTTTAGGATGGAAAATAGGGCATGTATAAAAGCTAGCATCATGTATTCTATCTTTTAGTAATTGATCCATATGGTATTCTAATGCCTTAAGAACATCTATTGAAGGTGGCAGAGCAATGATAGTTCTAGTTCTATACTTTTTTGTTTTTCTGTTTGTTGAGAGGCTAGTCAAATGACAAAAGACACGTTCTCTTTATTCTATAGGCAACTACTATCGGTTAGAGTCCCCCTAAGCATAACCGTCTATTATATGATACACTACGGCCAATTAGGAGACATGAATTTATATACGTTGGAAAATGAAGCAATTATGTTAGTAGAAAAAATTAATTAAACTTGATTCATGTATTTTTCTTATGCATGTATCTCTACATCCAAGAACTTATAATTTCTAGGAGTTAAGATGAATTAAAGAAGATCATTGTATCTTATCTATTATGAGGTATCTTATAAACTCATAAATACCTTATGTACTAGTACATTTGAAACCAACCCAAGAAATCAAAGTAAAGTGAATTTATAAACAGAGTTTGAGTGTTCTCCCTTTTTTTAATTATCTCCTTAGAGCTTCGTTATTTGAAAAATATCTAACTCTATTATTAAAATTCTCAAACTAACAAAAGAGAATTATGATAATTGATTTGTTTGCATAAAGGCAATTCTTAGCTCTTAATATGCATAAGAGACGGTAGAGCAAGGATATGAAGAATAGACTTTGAGAGTTGAATAAAGCCCAAAGGAACATGTTGCAAGGGAATCGTAAAATGGATCAACATGCTCTTAGCATTGTTCATTCGACATTAGATGATGAAATGTTCAAGAAAGTGTCAAGTGCAAAAAAGGTAAAGCAAGCTTGTGATATTCTTCAAAATGTTTACAAAGGAGTTGACAAGGTGAAAAAGGTGTCTTCAAAATTTGGAAGGTGAGTTTGAATCCTTGCAAATGAAGAAGTCCAAATTCCTTCATGATTATTTTAAAAGAGTTTTGACAACTACCAATCAAATGAGGAGATATGGTGAAACATTAGAAGATGCTCTAGTAGTGGAGAAAATTATTCATACTTTTGATTCAAAATTTGATCTTGTTAGTATGACTATTGAACAATCCTAACACTTGGAAGGCATGACCATTAATAAATTACAAGGTTCTTTATAAGCGTACGAAGAAAGATTGGAGAAGAAGGAGTCCATAGTTTAAGCACTTCAAGCTAAGGTTTATTTGAAAGATAAAAAATGAAGGTCCCCTAGCTCATAAGGAAGAGGAAGAGGTTGAGGTCAAGTCCATGAAAAGGGTAGAAATCATAATGACTGTAATCGTGGTCATGGAACATGAAGAGGAAGTGGAAGAAACACATGTCAATTCAATAGTGAAGAATCAAGCTAGCAATCATAAAACTTAAGATGTTGTGGAAGCTATGGCTATAGGAGAGGAGGTGGAAGAAGGTATAGCAAATCTAATATTTAATGCATAATTGTCATATGACAAATCTATTATTTAAGGAATAATTGTCATAAATATAGTCATTATTCTTATGAATGTTGGAGCTCTACTAGCAATCAAAGAGAGGCTCATCTTATGGAAACAAAAAGGAGAAGAAGTAGAGCAATTCTTGTTATTAGCCAACAAAGGCAATAAAAATGAATTTAGATGGCATCTTGCCATGGTGCAAGCAATCATATGAGTGAAAACAAGGAGTTATTTAGAAGCAAAATGGTAAAATTATTTTTGGCAATGATTCAAAAGTCCCCATTAAAGGCAAAGGTATTGTTCTTTTCCTTACAAAAAAAGTTGGCCATAAACTTATTTCACATGTCTATTATATTCCTTCTCTAAAAGTAAATATCTTAAGCTTGGGACAAGTGCTAGAGGATGGGTATGATATCAAATTAAAAGATTCTTATTGTACTTCAAAAGATAAAGTGCATAATTTGATAGCAAGGGTTCCTATGTCAAAAAATAGAACGTTCTTGCTTAATATCAAAGTTGATCATCAAAGGTGCTTAAAGACATGTGTCAAAGATTCCTCTTAGCTTTGGCATGTAAGATTTGATCATCAAAATTTTAGAGGATTAAATTTATTATCAAAATAGCACATGGTGGATGTGTTGCCTCTCATCAATAAACTCAATCAATTATGTGAAGGATGCCTCTTAGGGAAGTAAGTAAGAAAGCCTTTTCTAAAGGAGTCCACTTCAAGAGTCATCAAATTGCTTCAACTGGTTTATGTTGATATTTGTTGCCTAATTAAGCCATCCTTTTATGGAAAAGCTAACTATTTCTTACTCTTTATTGATGATTTTTCTCACAAAACTTGGGTCTATTTTTTAAAGGATAAGGATGAAGCTTTTGAAGCCTTCTAAATATGCAAAAAGTGCTTTAGACAACGAATTGTTTGCAACAGTTTAAAAATGTGTTGCTAAAATTAATAAATTAATATAAGTTAACATTTTTTAAAGTATTTCCTTTAATAATATTATAAAGCAACAACTATATTAATTCGTTGCTACATATAAAAAAAGGTAACGAAATTAAAAAATGTTGCAATAAAATCTTTTATATGAAACAACTGGAATTGTTATTATAACTCCAATCATTTATTTACTAAAGGGTAAATTCTTTGGGATCTCTTACCTTGTTCCCACTCATTTGGCTGTTATGCCGTTTACTTGATACGACTCATCGTTTAGGTGAGAATCGTATCGCTTCATTGGATTCTTTAACTGTAACATCCCATTACTTGCGGAGAGGCTAGAATAGTAAATATGAGTGATCAATGAGAGATTAGAAATGCATTTTCATGCTCATGCATAATATGTCATGCACATACACATGAATAGTAAAATCTTGCACATAAAAATAATTGTACATGTATTCATGGATAATTCCTGGTATAATTGAATTGAGTTGTGATATACTGGGAATATTGAAATTTTTATATTGAAAATTTTATTGGTTAGTGTGATTGTTATATTTTTGAATTTTGGTGAATTTTAGGAATACTTTCAAAAATTTTGGATTATTATGGAAAATAGAAATAGGAATCAAATGATATTGGAGATAATCGTAATGTAAGGAGGAAGTTAAAGGAATTAGTTCAAAAGGAACTTAGTTAGAGCCTTATATATTACATAAGTGACAAGAGTCACTGACTTAGTTAAGTAATATTTTATGATTTTGTTAGAAAGTAAGTTATGTTCTCTAGGAGTTAAAAGACTAGGTATTGTTGTCTGACATAGTTACTTTCTTTATAGCCACCGTCTTCAAGTTTCTTCCAATACACAGAGTTTTTCATCAAATATCCTCTAAGAGTTAAATTTGTTTTTCCTTATCCTATACCACTCCCACTTTGCTATCTGTTTCTTCTGACCTAAGAGAAAACTAAAGTTGGTTAATTTATACAGTGGTGTACGTGAATTGCATGGAGTTTAGGGCTTCGGGATAGTTGAGGATCTTGGAATTTTTAATAATTAAGTATTGAGTAAATCCTTTGCATTTATGGATTTATGAAATAAATTTGATGAAATTACTATCATTTGCATGATTATGGCATTTACGAACATCTTGATAAACATTGTAATAATGGGATGAAAAATCTAGATAAAATGTTGTTTAGTATTTGAAGGTTATTTATGATTTGGTAATGTAGAAATGATTTTTTGGAGTTAGAAAGAGCAATGAAATGGTGTATGGGATTAGTGTGAAAATTTATAAAATGATGATGTTTAGACATGCTCTGTTTCTCTTCACTGTGAATATATATATGTAAGTGTGTACGTGATTATGTAAGTGTTTTAGAGATGACCAAAAGAATGATTTTTGAGTTGATGAATAGTTGTAAGGTGATGGTCTGAGATGACAATGAATGGATAAATGAAAGTTGAGAGGAAAATAGAGAATGTGCACAAAGGTTGAAATACAGAGAATGGTGTAAGGCATGTTGCAGAACATGAATAGGATGAATAACTGATTTTTGGCTTTATGAATTTTGAGTAAACTTTCATATTTATGGATACTGTGAATGTGTTGAAATTGAGTTGAAGGGAAACGGAGTAGAAATTTTAGGAATGAAAATGGAAATGCTGGATTAGTGATGGAAGAGACCTTAAAGAAGTTGGCTGAGAATGAAACAAAGAAAACAGATAAGAGAGGAAAAATTTCTGATCTGAATTTTCATGATTTAACTGTATTGATCTAGGCAGATTTTGACAAAATTGTCTTCATTAAAGTTGTAGATCTCTCTTTTAACTTTCCATTGATATAAATTTTGCAATTTTTTGGGGTTCTAGATCAAAAGTTATGAAAGTTTGAAGTTAGATAGTGACTTTGATGATTTAAAGATGAAAGCTGCTATCGTTCAAATGCACGATAACGACTTCGGTGGGTTAAGCGCAAAAGTCTCTGTTGTGCAAATGTTGCACAATAGCGACTCTGGATGTTTAAGGATGAAAGTTGCTATCGTGCAAATGCACGATGGTGACTCTGGTGTTTTAAAGGTGAAAGTCGCCATCGTGTAATTGCACGATAACGATTTTGGAGGGTTGTTAGTTGATGAACATTCGATGGTTTTTTGACTATATATTATTTGTTCAATCTCCAAATGACATGAGACCTAGACCATTGGACTCCTAAGAAGTTTTTATACCTCTCCACAAAAAATCATAGCCATCTGAAATGAATTGCGAGATAAATGTGGACGGGCCTTACTAGTATGCTCTCACCCAATCTTTGTCTTTATCTCTCATGCCTGTGACTTCTCACCCTCACACCTATGACTCACGCACGCCCGTGAGTTTTCTCCCTCACCCCCATGAGTTTAATTTCTATGCTGATGTTTATTTGTCACATCAAGTTACTGTGCTCTCCAATAGTAACCATGATTTGATTGTGATCTAAACACCCGAGAGAAATTTGCAAATTGAATAGTCATGCTTCTTTCGAGTATAACTCTTCTCTATACCTCCAAATGACTTGATTCTTGAGCCAATAGATTCCTAACACATTATTATATATCTGCACAAAAATTGGTAGCATTATAAATTGATTTGGAAAAGATTGATTAAATGAAAGTGTGGGAATCTGTTGGAATAGTGTAAATAGGAATATTTCACTGAACACACTTCAGTATTTTGATTATATTAGATATGTAGAATTCTACATGAGATGATTATTAATTTTGGGTAAACTAGAGATATACGCTTACAAATTATCTGAAGAAGTCAAATTGTGATTCAATCTCTAAGATGTTCAATTTCTAGATGGAAGTTGTGCATAGTATATTATTTTAGAAATAGAACAGCCAAAAAATGGTTGAGGTATATCTTTCAAATTACTGAACCGAATTGAATGATTTTGGTTTCAATGGAAACATAATACATATAGGAACACTCTTCTAGAAGAGAGAATGCACAATTAGGTAAAGGCAGTTGTGACTAGAGTAGCCACCGAAAATGAGCTTAAAGCTCAAATTGTGAAAAAGAGCCTCGAGCTTATAAAGTGTTTAAAAGCCAAAGGCTCACTATATAAAATGAGCCCTGTATCTCCATCGAATAAGGGACAGTTATCAATGAGCTTGATATCCACAATAGATACGCCACAGTTTAAGCACTCGGTTACAACAACGTAATAATTGAAAAAGAGTCACATGAGCATTTCATATGCATTTTGCTAAGTGTGTGTGATTGATTGAAATGAAAAATTGTCCATGTTTAAGTGAAAATGTGAGATGTAATTATGCGAAAATGTGAATATATGTTATGTAAAATGATGTGTTGCATGAATTGAGTGAACCATCGATGATGCTTATCTCATTGAGTTCGCAAAACTCATAAAAATTGCAACGTTAATTTTTCAGGACCGAGAGATGACTCTAGCTACTGAGAGACTTTAGCTACTAAGAGACTTCACCAGCCATGTAGATTTGTGTTTTGAAAGAGAGGTCATGATTCAAAGGTCGATCAACTGGGTGTTGGATAGAGTGGACATTTTTTTGTATATTTCCTCTTTCATATAGTACTTTTGTATTAGGCTACGATGATGTACATGTAGGAAATGTTGAAAGACATATTGTAGACCTTTGGTAATTAGAAAATGAAATGAGAAAAAATTTGGTTTAAAAAATATTGTGATTTTCTTATAATGCTTTATAAGTGAATAAAGATATGATGCCATGTTAAGTGAATGTAGTGATTGAACGTAGCGAGCCATTGTCTTCGGTTATGTACTGGAATGACCTCCAGGAGTCTCGATATGTATTCTAAGGTAAGGGGCACTACATTTAGGTGGTATTAGAGTATGGTTTGGTATCTGTTGGGACATGTAGGAATGTTAAGTATGAATATTGTGAGAAATGCGCTCTAGGTGATAAAATTGATCAACCAGTTGACCAAGGATCAGTAGGAGGTAGTAGGGAGTCCTCGGTACCTCGATATGAGAAAATGTCGGAAGGATTACAGAAGGGAGAGCCTTTTCTACGATTTTACCATTATATCAAGTCAAGACACAATATCACAAACATATAATCCAAATTCTCAAATATATCACATTCTTCAAAACCAATTCCCATTTATCACATTTTAGTTTGGATACCAAATCACGATATATGTATCTCACATCTCAACCAACACATTATGAACACAAACATTTCATATAGTCATCTCAAATAATCCAATCACTCATCTCAATCATTCATTTCAACAACATGTACATAAATATTTCATATTATTATTTCAACACAATTTAATAATTCTTCACAACTATCCACATGACACATACATGATATATATATATATATATATATGCAAATGCACATGTGACTCCACTTTCTTTTTATTTTTGTTATGACCGAGCTCCAATTTA
>JANIPM010000004.1:38783652-38802477 GCA_027478405.1 Erythroxylum cassinoides
AAATGTCATAACGAGTTTTAAAAGGTAGTGTTTGATCGAGTACGCCACCCTCGCGGGTCACGGGCTCGGATATCACCATCGACATCGGGTTCGGGTCCTCGCGGGAGTGAGGTGCTACAATTAGCTCATTACTTTTATGAGCAACAATACATCATAAGATCAATCCTTCTATTTATCAGGAAGCACTTTAATATGAACAGAGCCGATGAGCATAAGTAATAGATTATATCATAGATAGAAAAAAAACTAATTATAGCAAGTTTAATACCATCCATTAGTGTCGTTGGATAAAGATGAAAACATTAAATGCTTATAACTCCATTTATTATGTTAGAACAAAGAAATTGAGAGTGTAATGCATCTTTACTTTTGCAACAATAGAGTATTAGCAAAGCTTATTTATTTTCGTATGCTAATCTTATTTTCGATCGATACTTAATAGAATATTAAGAATAAGTGGATATAACAATGAAGATATATCGATAGCTATGCTCATAAAATTTAGTATTTTTTAAAAAATTGAATAAAGTTATTATTAACTATAGCAAGGCTATCTCAACATTATAATGAGTTCACAAAATAGTACATATTACAAGAACATATGAAAAGATTACATCAGGAGTTACAAATTCCATCTAGTTCTCATTTCTGTAGATAGTGCATAATGATCAAATTAGCCATCATAATGGTTCTAATCCAATTGATGATATCTTCAACTAATTGATGCTTGTTTATTTCCTCTCCCTTGTAGATCCTCTTATTTCTTTCTTTCCATAAGGAGTAAATTGTTGTTGTAAAAGATGTTTTATACATTATTCCTTCCTGCGCCTTTTACTTAGCAGTACAAGTGATCCAATTAAGAGTAGTTAGCTAATCATAAGAAGAATAATAATCTATTAGCAAATGTAAAATTCTGCTTTAGATAGCTTTTGAGTATCAACATTAAAATCATAAGTGTTCCCTATCTTCTTCAACTTCTTTGCATAACACAAAAATAAGGTCATATGAGCTAAACCATCTATTCTTAGTATGGATCCTGCTCTTGATAACCATATAGGTAAGAATTGAGGTCTTTTGATTCAATGAGTGCTTTTACAGAAGGTTGAACCAAGGTACATTCTCTCCCTTAGCCTGAAATGCCTTATAGCATGATTTGTTGGTAAATACTTAGTAAGATCAAATTTCTAGGTAATTGTGTTATCCTTGTACCAATGGGTGATTTGAGGGAGGTATTCCACCAATAAGTTGACCCTGTAAAGTTGCTTGTCCATTGTTCTTAGTTGATCAGTGAGGATGCTTTGGTGATGAGTGGAAGCTTATTTGTAAGGTGGATAACTCACTCATTTAGATACGAGGAGTATACTAGCTCCAGTTGTCAAACCATCCCTAAATATCCTCTCCATTTCCTAGCTCATGCTTTATCCAAAGGTGCACAATGTTTCTCAATGTTAACATTTGCAAGAAAAACCAAGAGTATTCCCTGGAGATTAACAATTGTTAGAAGTTTTCATTCCTTAGACATGCTTTATGTATCCATTTTAACCAAATGACATTTTTATCTTTATATAACCTCCAAATCCTTTTGTACAAAAGTACTTTTTGCATTAGAATAATAGAAATTATCCCCAATCCTCCCTACTTATAAAGATTTCCAAGTACTGAAACAATCAAAGTAACCTTTGCAGTTAATGATAGGAATATCTTTTGCCAAGCATTAGTTCTGGATTTGAACCTTTCAATAAGTGAGATATGACCATCATACTTAAGGCTTTTCATACAAAATTAGGACTCCAAGATATTTGAGAGGAAGATCTTGAAGCTGTAGCTCAGTTATCCTAGATAGTTCATTGACATTCCTCACATCTTTGAAACAAAACAAGCTGCTTGTATTTACATTCACTTTCAATCTTGATCACCGAGACAATAGCTTGAGTAGTTCCTTTAACATAATCACATAGTGAGTTTCATCTCCAGAAAGAAGGATAAAATCATCTGTAAACATCAAGTACATTAATTTGTAATTACTACATTTATGATGATAGTGAAATCTGCCATTAAAACCAATGTTCTTGTTGATAATTCTAGAAAGACTTTCCATAAATAGGGTGAACAGATAAGGGGAAAGTGGATCCCCTTGCTTATTCCCTCATCATAGTTTATAGGACGAGTTGGAATACCGTGGGCAAATATGTTGATTAAAACAGTTTTTATACACATTAGGATCCATTCAGTGAATTTTGTAGGTAATTTAAGAGCTTCTAAGCAAGTTTGTATGAAATTCCAATTCATAGTATCAAATGCCTTGAAAAATCAATTTTCCACTAACAAAATTTGATATTTTTTCCCGAATTGTATTCTTTCAAGATCTCTTGCATGAGAAGAATATTATCCCCTATAGATCTCCATTGTATGAATGCACCTTGTGCTGAATCTACCATAGTATTTAAGGCTATTTTCAATATGTTAGCAAGGAGTTTAGTAAGTACCATATCATATTGTGAAATAGGCCTATAGTCTTCCAATGAAGTTGGTTTTGACTTTTTAGGAACAAGGTTTATATAAGTATGGTTAATCTCCTTTAACATTTTACAAGACGATAAGCACTCTAGTACAGCCTCAGTGAATAAATTGCCAGTTATCTCCCATGTTTGTTGAAAAGGTTTAGATGTAAAGCCTCCTAGCCCTAGTGCTTTAGAAGGGTGTAAACTAAATAAGATCTCTTTGATTTCCATGTTATGGGGTAGTTAGTAACTCTTTAGTGTCTTCGGGTAAAGGACTATAAAAAAACCTTCTAATGTTATGAGCTTTATGTAACTTTCTTCTGTGCCCATTAACTACAAGAAGAAATCCCATGTGAGAAAATAAAGAATCTTGGTAAGAGAAAGAGTAATCAGAGGAGTCTTTGAGTTCGACATTCATATTCTTGCTTCTTCTTATAGGTAAGGAAGCATAGAAGAATTTAATATTATAGTCACCATCACTTCATTAATTTATGCCAGCCTTCTGTTTCAAGATAGAATTATGTAGGTTAAGAGCTTCCTGATGGTCTTTTAATCTAAGAGATTCAATCTACTTCAATTGGTTATTTGTCTGGAATTTGCATTAGAGAAACCTTTGGTTGCTTGTTTAACCCTTTTTAGTTTTTACATTAGTTGATAAGATTTGAAAACTGTCACATTTTGGTTCCATTAGGTTTCCACAAATTGCATGAATCCATCCTACTAAGAGAACCCATTAAAGAATCTAAAAGGTGCACCTGTCATCTTCATAACTTGGAGATTTTTAATGCATATGTAGGAGTGATCTGAAAAAGATGTTTCTTAAAAGTAAGCAAATGCTTATGAATAATCTGCTAGCCAATTTTGGACTAGGTAAATAGCCTCCTTTCAAATATAAGATTAGTAATTTTAACTTTTTTAAAACAAGTCAACTAACTCTCTCCTTGTTGTAGTGTGGAAAACCTACCTCCCTGCACTTCTTAATTTGTGAGAATATAGTTGTAATCACCAATTAACAGTTAAGGTTTGTTAATAGATTTTTTAATAGATGAAAAATTATTCTAGAGGAAGCCTCATTGAAAGTGAAAATTGGGAGCATATATTAGAGTGATGCCAAACTCTGAGGTTACCCCTACCAACTTTCATTTCAAGTGAATGATTGGAGTTGTAAAGAAGGATTAAGCAATTGTAATAAGAATTATGATTAGAGATAGCTTCCTAATCTACTCCCCAAAACCTTGAAACACTTAACATTTGAGGTAGTTTTAGTTTAGTTTCAAAAAGTCCTACTAGGTATGGCTTCTTTTACAAAACAGTCTCCTTGACCATTTCTTTTTTAAGAGGGTCATTAAACCCTCTAGCATTCCAAACTAGAATCATTAGGTGGAGTTTCCCCTATAAGTTTATTTTTAGCCTTCTCCTAGTAGGTCTTCTTTTTGAGCTTGTTGTTTCTTCTTTATTTTCAACAGGTGTTTTCTAGTGCTTTGGATTCTGCTACTTTTTCATTATAATTTCCTCCTATACATTTGGAATCACTATTTCTTCTTCATTATGTATTGCCAAATTTGTAGGAATAAATTTCCCTATTGCTTTGGTGTTAACTGGTTTAACATTCCCATAATTATACCCCCCCCAAGTGCGATTGGATTCTCTGCTACTTCTTTATTTTGTGTTTCTAAAATTGCAAAAGGAGATTTTTGTACTACATAGGTGTCAACTTGTTGCTTATTCATATAATTATCCACTTGTACAATTAGGTTCTCATCTACTTCATCATCCTGCATTTCTAAATTAACAAACGTAGAGTTCTCAAATTCTTTGGTTACTTCTGGCCTCACATTATGAGGAATAGTCATTTGTACTATTGGATAACTGCCTACCTTATCTTATAATGCTTCCAAATTAGTAGGGATCATCCTAGCTTCATGTAAAATTTGATTTGCGGTCTACTCTAAAATACCATCACCTTCCTTTAAGCTGTCACCTGTAGAATTCTCTGAAGATGTCATCCCCATAAGCTCATCATGGCACCTAGTTTTGAATAAGTTTCCAATTCGGTGCCAGCATTTACTCACTAAATTGGGTTTCCATAGATAAGATATTGATAATTCAAACTTTTTAAGCGCTCCATCATCTCCTAACTTCATTATTGGTAATTGATCTGGCAATGCAAAATCCCTTTTTATCTTAATACAAATTTTAGAAAAATAAATATGTTCCAATATTCCATGTTAGCAATTTAAGTGTCCATACAAATAGATTTCCAAGTGAGTTTGCTATAAAACTTAAGCCCTCAACTATGTACAGTTCAAGAGGCATATAATGGAAATTAACCCACAAAGGAAATACATCAATGCTTCCTCTATCAAAATTAGTAATCGACCTCTTTTTTTGAATGGACATAGGTTGGCCACTAATATGTCAAGGACCTTGTTCATTGATCTTATTTAAACACTTCTTATTCACAAACTTGAAGAGAAAGGAATCATCATACATTAGCATAACTTTCTCCAATACCTTCCTACCTACCTGGCTCTGGCCCAATCTTTTATAACTAGGAAAGCAAGCCTTTGGTTCTAGAAGAAACCCATCATGGAAGAAGACCATACATTGGCACTAGCCTTTAGAAGTTCTACTGGGGATATGAAAATTTCCTACTTCCAGGAATTATGAAGATGCTTTAATTCTCCCTTATTACATTGTATCTATGGCTTATTACTCAAGGCTCCTTTAGCTTACTTGACACCAACTAGCAGGTTTATCCCTTGGCTTCTTTGCATTTAGTGAACTGTTTAGAGCTAGTAAATTTTCCAAGTTTAGGTTAGAAGGAGAGGAACCCTCCTTATTCTCCATGCTCCAGATCTTCTAGGTGAAGGGAAGTCAGATGCTAAGGAACGAATAGCACTATTCAAGATAGAACTTTATTAGAAGCGGGAGAAAAAATTTCCAATAGTGGAAATAGTTAAGGGAAAGATAGTAAAATCAGATAGAGAGATGGCGGAGAAAAATCAGCTAGAGAGAGAAGCTTGATTGGCTTCTTATCTTTCACAAACAAACTTTAGTCTTGTTATGCCTTTTTGACTTAGAACCCATCAATCCTCTTTATTGAGTACAAGAAAATACAGTTAAAGAACTTAAGTATTTTGGTAGAGCTTGTTAAAGATTAAGAATTAATATGGATTCAACTAAATATAATGCTACCGACATTAAGATTCAAGCCTGTAATATTTTTAAGCAACTTTGGAGAAACAAATTTCATAAATTGCAATAAGACAAAAATAGTGAATTTTATATATAACAATACATTAAGTCCATATGAAAAGATGAAATCATGAATAAAAAAATCTTTAAGAAAGATAGGTAAACGAATACACTTAATCTTAAAGAAAAGGTTCAAGCCAAGGAAGTGGCCGAAGCTTTAATACTTGAAACTCTTAAACTTTATAGGAAATAAAGATGCACTAGTAAAATTATTTTAGTTTGCTAAAAAACCAAACAAATCAAGTAAACCATCTTAGTTTATGTTAATTATTTTTTATATCTACTACAAGCAGGTATGTAAGTTTTGATACATGCAAGATCAAGTCGTATGAATGAATAGTTGTCAAAACCATCTAACAAAGGGTTATAAAATTAAATGAAATAAACTAATAGAAAACTTGTATTCTCAAGAATGTGCCAACTGATGTCAACAAAATTTTTATAGTATTCATATCATCATAAACTTAAAAGAACGAATAAAAACAATTATAACACATTAATTTTATTTGGACATGCCACAACACTTAAGTTAGATATGAATAAATAAAGTAATTTTATGAATTTATAAACAATTTCTTTACCCTTTTTAGTAGGTCTGATGTCCTTTTTATATTGATTTAGTATATAGAATTTGAATAATATAACATTTTTATCTTTATAAGATGGTAGTTTTATCTATATAAAGATTGTAATCAATGATAAAATTCTATTGCATAGACCAAGTTTTCATAAACATTGACATAAAAGTTTTATTTGATTTGTATCAATAATAAATACTCATTAGATAAGGAGATGAACATAACAGCTAAGAAATTGACAACAATAAGCAACCTAACTCTATAAAACAATATTGTTACTCTTATAGGAACCATAAATCATAATTTCTTGAAGCCCTTCGAAAATGATCAACTTAGCACTTGAATTTAACAAAAAAAAGATGGTTTGTTTGTCAACTTTACCAAATAACTGCAAACTTATTCTGCAAGTTCATCGCATTGCTATAACATATAGATTAGAAACTAGTCATTCAAGGAGTTAGTAAAAATTAATTATGAAAATAGAAAAAAAACAATAAAATATACTTTATTAAAAATAAATATGTTAATATATAAAATTTAAAATTTGTATTTATTATTATATATTCAAACAAACTACGAGACCTACTTAAGATTTACTAAGCATAACTAAAAAATAAACAAATTTGATCGCTCACTAGGAAGCCTTAAAAAAATAAAATAACAAAAAATTCTTCAAAAATTTGAATTGTTAAGATATTCAACATATCATAGGAATAACTCAAAACACCATCAAAGAAAACTTATGAAAAAAAATAATAAACACACAACTGAAACAATTACAATTCCTAATATATGATGGAACACTACAACAAAGGATTAAGGAAGCAAGTATCTAAACGTCAATACCAATAGAAGGCAATAATGGAATATCAAATTAATCAATAATAAAGAGATATTACCAAACCAAAAAATGTTAAGATAAATAAAAAGTACAACAATCAAAATAAAAAATTAGGTAACAATATATCACTAAAAGAAAAGAAACATTTTATTAGTGCCTAGATCGCACATAAGAAGCAGTTGATTATATGTTTTAACTTTTGGCCTATTTAAAAGTTAGTAAATGAATTGACTATTCGAATAAATGATTATGAAAACAAATCTTATTTGAAACTCATAAAGCAATTTTGATAATTATAGAGTAGAGAAAGAGACATAATTAATTTGTAACAATTTGTGTAAATAACATTAGACTACATCCACTCTTAAAGCTTTATTTAAGGATCAAATTATCTTTTTTGTTCAATGGGTGAAGAGGAATCCTTTAAATGACACTTCTTTGCCATAAATAAAGAAGAACCCTTATAATTGTCTTGCTTTATTATAGGTAGAGAGTAACTATTTATAAATCTTATTCAAGTTTAGGAAGAGCGCTCACAATGTATATGTGAAACAATTCCCCTAATTGCCACATTAGCACAACCATATATAACTTAAAAATATCTTTATATCTTATACCAATGAACTAAGTTTCAATATGATTTAAACATTACATGCAATAACATGTACATGTACGTAAAGGCGCTCCTTTAGCCTCTAAATGATCTTTGTAACTCTTTAGTATGTCAAAAGTTCTCAAATTTTGATTATGTTCTATTTATATAACTCGAAATTATCTTTTTGTAACTTTTAATATAGTCTTAGGCAACTATAACATTTTAGTTGGTAGGTTGACTATCAGTTGGCCCATTGGCTAGATGATGGTCTAGCAGGTTTTAAACCACCTATCATTTAACCTTTTACACTTTATCTGGCTATTCGAATCCTATAGAAACTAAGTTTAAAATTTCAACCCTAAGTATTTTTAAAGATAAAACACACTCCTTTGATAAAAATTCAAAACCATTTCAAAAGTTCATCGAAGTTTGATTTGTAGATCAAAAGGATTTCTTTAAATATTAAAATAAATTTTATCTTGATTATGAAAAGATCAAGCCCATAATTCATTGAAATGACTAAAATAAAGTTACAAAAAGGACTAAAATAATTTGTTAAATCTTAAGGTACTTGATTCCTTCTTCCTATTTTAATTATTCATCTAAATTTCCTTTAAGATCTTTTAAGTTACATATTTGTTCCATTTTGATCATTTTCTTCATCGTTTGGTTTTCTTAATTGATTTAATTGGCATCTTTTTTTAACTTTTCTCTTCTATTAAACTTGATTTTAATTTCATTATAATAGTGCTACTAATATCACTAAAAGTAAACTCAATAATAGTAATATGTTTTCTCATCATAAAATGTCATGGCCTAGGATCCCATTTAACATTCAAGTGAGGAAAAAGATTAAAGCATGTGGACCCTCTTTCCCCTACCTATTCACAATCTATATAGATTTCCTTGTAAGAATAATTGATAGGAATATTAAACAACTTTACCTACCACCACAAAAGGTCAAAATGTAAAGAACAACCATTTATCCTTTATTGATGATCTCATATTATTATGTCGAGTTGATGAAAATTTATAAGATTTCATATGGAATAATATAATAGTTTAGTGACATATTGGGTTTAAAAATCAACCCAGAGAAGAGTTGCATATTTTATCATGAAACTATCTTAACTAATCTAAGAATTTGTCAAGCATAGCTAGCTTAAAACTTAAGAAACCTCCATTCAAATATCATAGGATTCCATTTACTATCATAAGGCTAAAAAATAGATATTTTCAACCTTTATTTAATGCTATTTAAAGAAGAATAAGGAATTTGAACAATAAGAACTTTCATATGCTGGAAGATTGTGATTAATATCTCCTATCTAGAGTAATACATATGTATATTAAAGCTCCTAGCTTTGCTTTTCATATAACATAATCAAAGAAATTAAAAAATCAGTTAAAAACATTTTTTGGATAGGGTATCCAAATAAATTATCACAAACTAAAATAAAATGAACAGAATTTTACACCATTAAGAAGGAAGGAGGCTTGAGGATAAGCTCAATTAAGTTAGTTAATAACATGCACTTGGCCGAAAGAATTTGAAAAATTCTTACAGATAAGGTTAAGTGGATACCACCCTTCAAGTAAGTGCCTCTTAGACATTAATGCAAATGTTAAAGTTAAGGGAAACTTTGAATCAAAACATGAAATTCATCATCATCAATGCCAATACCACATCTTTCTGATATGATAATTGACATAATCAAAGGCCTTTTTCATAAACTCCTAAGTCTCCATAATCTTAAGCACTTAATGCCAATCAATTTAAGGTCAAGGAAGTGGTAAGAAAAAGAGCCTAAAGATGCCAACTAAGGGGATTATCATAAAATATGCCCAAGTACCATCATATTACCCCAATGTTGTAAGAGAGAATATAATCATTAAGATTGCTCATACATCTGGCATGTATACAAATAAAACATGCCTAAGATTATGCAAAACTTCCTCTCAAAGGGTGAATCGACATCTAGTTTATAATCAATGTTACCTTCCAAGAGCTGTTTTTATCCTGTGGTTATAAGTTAACTAAAAACATTAGAAAAAATATATGATTAGACATATTCAAACCAACAATATTTGTTGCCTATGTCAATAGGAATAAGAATTTATAAATCACTTATTCTTCAATTACAATTTCTCAGCAATAATATAAGAATAGGAAATACAGTGGTATAACTAATTTTGTATAAAAATGAATAGGAAAATTTTATCATATAGGCAAGTAAGATCAAGTAAAAGTCAAAAGGAGACTTGAAGCTATTCAAGATAATTGTAAGTTGTTGTATATATTTGATTTGGTAGGAAAGAAAATTAAGAATCTTTAAACACATTCACCAAGATATAGGAAGCTTAATAATGAACTTTAGGAGCTAGATAAGGGAAAGTGTTATAAATAGGGCCAACACTATACAACAAAGTTAAGGAATCACAAATGAATGGAATGTGTAGTAAACGCATACAATGATGATATTTAAAGCTCTGGTAGATGAAACATAATAGAAAAAAAGTTGTGGAACACCAAAAACTACCTTGTTGATGTCTGAACACCAAGATATTAACAGTATAAACCTAAAGAGCTTAATATTGATGCTCTAAGATTCATAACTCAATAAAAGAAGAAAAAAACAGTCCATGGTAGCTTCTTTAGAGCACTAACATCTATCTCTTTCAAGTTTTTCCAACATTCAGAGGATTTTTTTGTTAAGTTTGTTTGAAGTATTTCTTTATGACTTTCATGCTAATGCAATTCCTTTTTTTTAAATTGTATTTTCTAAAGAGTAAAAAAAAGATGAAACTTTAAAGTAAAAATTAAATAGGTTAAATCTAGAAATAAATAAATGAAATGAGATTTCATAAACTTTTTTTTGGAAAATGAATAAAATTATAGTATCTCTAGCAAAAGCTAGGTCAACATTACTATGAGTTTCATCTTACTACCTTACAATGAGTATGAGTTTTAACTTACAACATGAATAGTAGTACAAGATTAGGCAGAAGAAATACAAAGCATAAATTACAAGTTCCATATGTTTTTCATTCCAAAGGTGAGTGAGTTTTGCACATTTTTTACCATCAAGATGGCTTCAACCTAATTTAGGATGTTTTCAACTAGTTGATGCTTACCTACTTCAACTCCTTTATATAGCCTACTACTCCTTTCTTTCCAGAGAGAGTAAACTGTGGTGGTGAAGGTTCTCTCAAGTATCATTCCATTATGCTTTTTCTACTTGATGAGATTAAAGAACCAGTGTAGAGTCCCACACCATTCATAGGTGTGATTAACTTCTGCTAGCGTATGTAGAATTCTACTCCACAATGCTTTGGAGTATTTGTATATAAAGTTTAATTTATTCCTGTCCTACTTAGCTTCCTTACATAGGACACGGGTTGAGTCATAAGTTCCAAACCATCTGTTCTTAATTCTAAATATGTTTTTTTATCACTAACCAAGTGACTAGTGAAACTTTGGGATTTAGAGATTGCTTCTAAAGGAGTTCATGCCATGGGATTTCTCCAAGAACGCATGTAAGTATCTTGTAATTTAACCACCTTTTTAGTTGGACATCCTTGATAGATGTGGAGTTATATGGCATTTTAATGAATGGAAAGATTTTTTCTTGTCGATACTAACATTGTAGAACTTATGTGAGGATGACTCCAAATTCCTTCAAATATCTATGGATTGCACAGTTTATAATCTATGGAGAGAAAGAAATCAAAGAGTCCTTTGAAATGCACTTCATTTTTAAAATAAGATATTCTTTTCAAATGTGAAATAAGTTTTATTTTTCATATTATCTCCTAAACATAACTAAATTAGTAAGCATCTATCTATCTCTGACAAAGATAGAATATTCATAGTCAAGAAAAATATTTTTTTTTTCAAAATAGGTTTTGTTCAATGCTAATGAAGTAGAATAAAGGGGAAAATGTTTGAGACCTTACAAAAGGACTTATCATTTAAGGAATCCAAGGACATCATTTTCGTGGAAGGGACACAATATTAATTGAAGAAAGAACATTAGGTTAGGATTTCAAAAGAACATTAAGACAACCTTAAAGAAAATGAGATTACTTTGTGAAATATTATATTAAATTACTAATTGATGTTGTAAATGAGAATTAAGGAGTTTCAACAAACGAGAACTAGAAAGGTGACTGACAGGAATGGACAACCTTATCATCTTATCTTAACATATCAATATTGCTACTTTACCATATTACCATGGCTAATCGCACTACAACATATATCCTGACATATCTTCAAAAATCCTAAACTTACAGTCTCTATAAATAAAGAGTTTTTACTATAATTTTGAAGAATTTAGAAAAAATTAACTTTGCATATGTTATATATTCACATAATGCATTCAACATATGTAGGAATCCTAAACTTATAATATCTATAAATAAAGAGTTGTTACTATAATTTTGAAGAATTAAGAAAACCAATTAGAAAACTCTGATTATATAAGTATGTTCTAAGTTCATATAGTGAATTCAACATATGCATTCCAAAAGTGTATAGTTTAATATTTTAAATATTATTTATTTCACATGACATTTTGGTATTTGAATTAAGGATTGTGTTTATGTTTGTATCAAATATAATTTCAGTTATTATGATATGATTTTGATGTTAATGTTTATAATATATTGTAATTATATAATATCAATTATTGTAATACTATACTATGTTGTACTATCAATAAGGTCTTTATCACTTTCAATAAAAAGTTTAGATTAGAGAAATAAAACAATATATAGAATACTTTAAAGAACAAATATTGACCTATAAAATTTCTTAAATGCCATATCATAATTCTAAAATTATATATTTGATATTATGATAGAAGCAATAAACTAGATAAAAACATAAAAGGTGTTTTAATTATGAGAAAAAGAATGATAAATTTTTTAAATTATGATGAAATTAAAACTAAAAGCTCATGTTAAATAAGTCGAAAAAATATTAATTAGGTATTTAGAAAGATATATTAGAATATTAACTTCAAATAGACGAGATAGATGCTGTAAATAAGAAATATTGTAATAATAAGAAGAAGTATTATTAGAAATTGAATATTTGAAAACTCAAATTAAGTTATTAAATAAGAGTGGGAATTAATCCATTGTGAATATCGGATAGAATTTTGGTTTTTTAATCGTTGATTTCTTCAATGAATAGTAAAACGAATTGATTTGATATTCTTTATATAACTAAAATAAAAGTCTTTTAAGTTACTTTTATGATGATGAGTCGTGAACCAATTGATAAAATTACTCTTTTATAATTAGAAGGTCAAATGTTTAAGTTATAAAAACAACCTCTTTATAAAAATACAAAAGAAATACTACGTATAATTGATATTATTCCCTTGTAGTCTCGCCAAGTGGGGAGTTCAAAGAGATCTAAATCTTATATATATATATAGTGTTTGAAGTGTTAAAAGATTTTAATCAAATATTCATTACTTAAAAAATTATAAGGGAATCTAAATAGAAAGAAATATGAGCAAAATTAAAAATTCATAAATACATGAGTGTAGAAAGGTCTTAAAAAGCCTAAATCATTACATCGATCTCGTAACAAATTATAGAAAAGAAAAATAATTTTGCAACCCTATTGAAATTTTTAAAATTTTAGAACTATTAATTAATTCAACTTATTAATACCGGGCGAACTTGAGCTCAATCAGGTTTCAGACAGTATAAATTCATTTACAGCCCGAATTCAGCCATCTCCTTTTACATGCGCCTGTAGTACTTTCCAACTTCAAATCATCATCTTTCCAGTAATAATTCATAAAGTAACTTCAAATTTACAGTAATTTTTAGTAATACTCTTATATTTATTAACTCATGAAGCATGAGATCGAACAAGTCATCGATCCCTCTACTAGTAATACAGGCTGATAGACATTCAACTTTAGAAAGCTTATTTGAATAGGGACAGGCACACCAAGTTGTCACATTCTCTTTTTATCTGCAGAGCAGTTACCTATGTATCTCGATTAACTAATAAACTCAGATGAAAATTATAGAGTAAAATACTAAGATGGTGATCCAAATAAAGGCCGAATATATTGGATACACGGCAGATGGAAGTAGATGAGCAGAACATCAGAGGGAGCCCCTTAAAATGGGGTCCTAGAGTCCTAACTTGTCTCAGTAGTAGAGGTGGTGGTTTCATCGCCTGATGTTGATGCAGAAGTAGTAGTGCCAGTACTTGATGATGAATCTGCGTTGGTACTATCAGCGGATGTGGAAATAAGTTCCTGAGCCCCTGTGGTGTCTTGTGCTGCGTTCTGCTTGGCTTTCTTGGCTCTAGCCAATACATCAGCCTGCAATCACATTAATGGATCAAACTCAAGGATTGAATGTGTGCAATCTCAGTAAATCAATTCTTTCATGAATTCAATATTTAATGTGATGTTTCAATATATGAAAAAATGGAATTTCACTTTAAGAAATGGATTATCTATTTAAATACAAATTTTCAAAAAAGTTGTATATACACCAACCTATGGGTGTACCAAGAAGACGCTCTGCATGGCAAGGAAAAATGCCAAATTTGACATTCAACATTTATCTAACAATTCAGTTTAAGTTAATCCAAGTACAAAAATCTATAAAGCCAGTGTAGCAGAAGACTCTGAATTCAGCCTAGGAGATGGAGAGCATGTTATAATGCAGTTATTACTCAGTAAAAACAAAGACAAATAGTAGATTATAGCAACCCAAAATCAGGAAACAGGTCCTCCAACAAGTAGTAAATCCCAGTCGATAACTGGTTGGAAGTATTAAGTAACTTTTGAAACTAATCACATTTTGATCAGCTTTTAACCAGCAACCCCCTACCCAAGCCCAAAAAAATGGAATTTCTTTCTAGAAAATAGGGTCGTTCAAAGAACTTCCCCTTGCCTAGAAAATAGACGCAAACAACCAAGCAACATACACTAGATGAATTTTTTCAACAAAGGTTCCGGTACATTTCACTACCTGGAATTCCTGTATTTGCTTTTGCTGGCCGGACTGCAACTTGCTCACTGTACTCATAAGCTCGCCCACAGCAGATTCCATCCGTTCATTAAGTGCTTCTGCTAAAGCCTTGCCCAAAAAAAATGCATCCAGGATGTTGCCGCCGTCACTATCACCTGAAATTTTGATTTGTCACACATGCTTGGTTGAAAAGAAAGGAAACGCATGAGGAAGTTATGATGGCCCCTCAAGAGATCTGGTAAATGAAAATACTTGCATGTCCTCATTTCTAACATACCCTTTTTTTATGAGTTTTGGATTCTGTCACTTGTCGTCCGGAAAGTTATTTTTATATGCGTTCAAATATTCTATATGGCAAAGCTCATAAATTAATAGGTGGCGTAAGTTCACGTCAATCTGTAGCTACATAATGTAAATTAACGAGTACTAGGGTTCCAGCATATGTTTCTCATACAACTCAATGTCATGAATGGTCTGTTCAATTAGGATGCAATACCTGCAAAAAAGAATGGTTCTATTTTTCTCGTTTCTCTTAAACTGGGAATCTGCTAATAACAACGATATAAACATTATGTACAGGAAAGGCTGACTTCGTGTTACATTCAATCACAAGAACACAGTCGAAAGTTCCAGCTAATTCTAACCGGTAATAAATATCACCAGAAATAGCATTCTGGGAATATTTTTTGCTATATCACATTTCTTTTAAATCTTTTTCTAGCAAAATTTTCACTTTGAAACAAACAGAACATATGCAGACCTCAATCCCAGTACGAACCGTAAATTCCAAGGAAGAACAGTTGGCGATAATACATGCATCATTTCCCATTATCAAACAAACGAATAGCGTCTCATGAATCAACACAGGGCATAATCTACATCCAAATGTATAAAGAAAGGCAAATAGAGAGAGAGACAGACCTGAACTAGAGTCATCAGTGCTGCCTCTTGCAATGGTTCTAACGTTGTCTTTTCTTGGTGATCCAACCCCCAGACCCAGTTTGATTCCGAGCATGTTGTCCAACAGAAGAGAGATACCAGGTTTAGGCGACAAATGTGGAAAGGTGTAACGGCTAGTATTAGTTGGGGTGGGGATCTTAGAGTGAAGAGAGTAGATGGCAGAAGACGGGGAAGCAGAAATTCCACTCATGTTGAAGATTTTTGTTATTTTAAGTTTTGTCGCGCAGAGCTTCCGTCGCTTAAATAGAATAATTTATGTTTGGGTTTTAACCCAACTGCCGGATTGTTCGGGTTCGGACCAACCCAATTGCCTGATGTAAGAGGTTTGAGTATTTTGTGGAAGTGAGTGGCGGATTCGTCAAACTCAAAGATCGATGACGGTTGGTTGGTGATTTTAAGTCTGGGTCATTGTGTACCGTGGAAGCGTGGAAATGTGTGTCGTAAGCTGTCCAATTCAACCAATACCAAGCATTGTGTCATTACAAAAAGGTGGTGCCCATTTGCATCCGAAAGTAGGGTTTAGCAAAAAGTTTGGTTCTATCCTGAACCCAAATCACTGAATAAAGATAGATGTAATTAAACTTTAAACTATTTTTAAAACTAAGAAAAAATTTAGATGTTGGATTGAGTTTCGAGTTCGAAAGATGTGGAATGACTTGACCTAAACTTATTTAAAGTTGCTCCAATCCAAATTTTAACTTGAAAAAGTTAAACTTGTCATCTTGAACTTGATCAAATTTTAGACTAAGTTTAATTTTATAAAAAATTGGAACTAATTACAAATACTATTATTGTGGCTTTTAAATTGTTTCATGTCTTGAAACTATGGAATTTTTATTATAACGGCTATTTAGATTGACGAATTTTTCAAAATATATGATCAAGTTATTTGGTGATTTCTACGATGAATTTTACTCAATTTGAGAATTGATTAAGGTTTTTTTGAATTTGCTTATGAAGTGTGTATTTACCAATAATTTAAATTTTGTTTTAGACTAATCAACTCAACCAAAACAGTTGTGAATTAGTTAGTTTTTTGAATTAATTTATTATAATGATCTATTATACAAGTATCATTTAAGAATTCCCCGTAATGCTAAGGAGAAAGTGATTAATTGTATGGAAATTGGGACTGCAAATTTAGGGGCTCATATTGCATTGCTAATCATCTCCCTTATAATCCTAATCCTAATCCTATTAAGGAGGATAAAAATATGGGATTCCTCTCTAATATTCTCTAATTAATCTTACTCTAGGATATTCGGGAACTAATTGTAGAATATTCTAGTTTGACATAATATAGGCCAAAACCTTAATTCTAAAAGCTTCATTGGTTAGTTAGCAATAAGACAAAGGCTGAAGACTAAAAATAGATAGATTGGAAGCCTAGATCAATTATTCCTTCTATATAAGTCCTTCTCTAAAACCATTACTCATTTATTCTTTCAATGCTCATGCTTGCAACCTACCTGTCAAGAATATAACATCTATTGCATGAGTTATATGGGGAAAATGAATGGATCAACATTCTAAGATGGGCTAGTGATATTTGTAAGCAAATGAAATAAGATAGTTACTTCTTCAAAATTACATTCAACTGTGGCATCTATGTTTACTTGGCATGAATGAAACCCTATGATCCATAACAACAGATCCTTAGGAAAGTATAAATTAGATAATAAGACCATATGATGGATTAGGGAGTTCTTAGTTGCTTATAAAGATTATGAATCCACACATACTTAGATGAGATTAAGATGGAACTTATTGTAAAGCTTACCTATGAATGTTAAACTTATCTCCTATATGTTGGTCTATTGTATCTGGTTGAGAGTTTATGAGATAAATGTTTTTTATAACCCATTGTGGAGTTGTAAAAGTTAAAGTTTAAGTTAATAATATCATTTCAATTTCTTTTAAAAAATCTCATATATGAAGATCAACTGATTTAATAGAAACTGACCAATTTACTAATATGTCATCAATCTTACAGTTCCTGAAATGATTGGTCAAATCAAATAATTTACCACCCTTAACCAAAAAAAGCACTACCGTACCTTGGATAAATATCAATGAAGACATCAAATTAATAGTAGCAAACGACAATGAAAATGTGCGTATATAAGTTAGAGAAAATTTTATAAGTGATTAAAAAAGCACCAGCTTCGACAATGATTAGGGATTTAGAAAGCTTAATTCTAGATTACATAGCTTTGATGTTGATAAAGTGAATCCCGAAATGGAGCTAGAGAAGAGTGATCAATAGTTTTCTCGGGGTCGCTGGTCAATTATTGGATATGTCAAGTCATAATGATAGTTTGGGTTTATTGTTCATTATGGATGTTTTTTTGGTTTCCTTTTTCAATCAAACTATAGAGATGACTACAAATCTTGTCAATTCTTACTATTGGTCTCCTAATGCAACAAGTTATCTATGATTTTTTTAGTTTTATTTCAATCTATTTACAAAATAGGGTATGTAAGAGTCGAAAATCCATTAAAACTTTAACTATCCACAACAATATGTTGTCAACAGGTATTAAAACAAATTACAAGGTTAAGAGCTCAATTTTTCAAAGCTTTATTGATTAGATGTGCCTTTTAAATTGGTTGATTGGTTTAGTGAATTTAAGGAATTAGGATTATTTCTAGATTTGATTTCATTTAACATTATAATTGATTCCTTATATAGAGTTGGGAGAACGTCTAATAATTTTGGAAGGCAAGCTATTATCAAGATGTTGCTGGTTTATGATTAAGAGTGGACTAAAGCTTAACGTGGTAATATGTCATCCTTTCTTTCTAGAAGTATGTGAAAGAATTGTCTAGGACCTTGCAAAGTCTTAATTTAAGGTTTTTAAGAGGGCATTGTTTAATAACAACCCCATATTTACTTGGTCATATATCTAAATCCATAAAGGAAAAATAAACAAGTAAATAATAGGCCAATATTTTACATGTTAGTTGGGATCTATGTACTTGGAATTTGTCACCTTTATATTATGTCTTATATAGTTTTTATTATATTTTCTATTTTAAGTTTGTTGTTTTGTAGGAGATGAATTTAAAGGATAAATG
>JANIPM010000004.1:39114147-39125567 GCA_027478405.1 Erythroxylum cassinoides
ATATTGTAATTAATTAATTAATTAATTATTAATTACAATATGTTAATTAATTAATGTTATATTTTAATTAGTTATATTTTAATTAATTGTAACAAGCACACCCTTACATAACAATGATATCCATTCCTCTAGATTAGGAGAGGAATGAGGTATTACCCAATAATGGGTAATCAAAATAATGACTCTATAATTATAGTCCCTTACTAAATTCAATCTTTCATTCTATACCCATTCCCTTTTTTTCATACCCATCAAACAAGCACACTTTTAGAGAAGCATTCTTAGACCCAATAGCCCAACAAGATATTCCTAGACTAGGACCATCCGGAGGTAGATTCCAAGGACTATTAGCATGCGCTATATATATTTTTTCATAATACTCAATCACAAATTTCACCCTTACTTAAAACTTTTAGGGTGGGTTTAAAATATTAAGTACATGTCTGTTTTTTATAAACTTTAGACTATAAGATATTATTTTATTTTTTATATTTACAAATACTAATGAATGAGAAACATTAATTATTCTTGTATATTTTTATAAATGGCTGGAATAATATTTTTGAATGGACTATTGGTTTTAAAAGATTTATATATAGTTTGTTTATTTCCATCTTTAGTTCTATTTTTTAATTATGGTAAACTCTAATTTAAAGTATGACATCTTTGTTTATATTATTTAGGGTAAAAAATATAAATTCTCATGATGTATATGTAATTCAAAATTATTTAAAAATATTTTTAATATGATAATATTAAAAATTATAAGTTTTTTAATATATATTTTTATTAGAATGAGGTTAAAGCAGTTATATAGACTTTAACCCGTACATAATAACCAATCATATATCCTAAAACTAAGGGAGAAAAGCTTTTGGAGCATTTAGCCCAAAATAAGTTCATTCTAGACCATGGTCCATATATTAAAACTAGGGGAGAAGATAAGGATATATAGATTAAGCACAAGGTTGAGAGTGGAGCTCCTACATTCTCCTAAAAAAAAACTAATATGAAAGAGTTCCTTTTAACATAATTGCAAAACTTCAATCTCTGAGAAATATAATTCCTTATAATGCCTCCACTAAGGAGGCATTTGAAAACTATTATAATCACTTAGAGACACTGCCATCATCTTTAGTGATATAACACATTATGATACTGGACCATATACCCAATAAGGAGGATATTTATATTGGGAAATCAGATTGGGATCCAATCCAGGCCGTAGCAAAATAATTACGAAACTTTTTCATAAACTTTGATTTTTCGAAGATCAAGATCTCTTTAATCTATAAAATGATTAACACAAATCATAATAAAGTGGAAACTTAATTCGTACCTTATTTTGAAGCTTGATTTTTATCTTATCGTATCCTTTAAACCGTTTTCGAAACCTATTCGTCTCAACCACTATAGTAGCACAAGTGTCCAGTATCTAACAATATCCACAAAATGAGTTAAAAGAACTCTGTAACTCTTACAGAAAGAGTTAAGCAAGAAGTGTTAGCTCCATAGAACTTAAGCCTGTTTATAATAGGATATGGACATTTTGATAATTTAATTGAAATTAAATTCTAATTTCAATTAGACTTTAATTAGAATTATAAATAATAATAATTAAATATCAATTATGCCCAAATTATATTAATATCTCAAAATGATCCTTATTTATTAAATATCTCATATTTAATCACAAAGTTTTTAAAAATTTACAATCAAGTCCAACTTGATTAAAATGACTTTGCTCTCTTCAACTCTTTCTATATATGAGACCTGTTAAGTTTTCAAATATGTTAACAATGATTACAAATTCTAATTTTAATTCATAATTAGAATTAGATAGATTAAAACTCCTTTTAATTTTTCTTTAATTATTTAATTAAATAATTTATAATCATAGATCAAGATTGGCACCCAGCAACACGTCATAATCACCTAAATATTTAAGAATGTCAAAGTAGTTTTGACTAACCTTTCCATGCATGATCTTTCTGTATAATTTAATCTTTTCATCATACAATGTTTCAATTAGACAAAGCATGGAATTAATGTCTACTCTTTATAAGTCCAATCATTTTACTTCTCATCCATTAGCTATCGATTCAATTAATGACATTTGTAAGCTATTACAAAATGTCATTCCACTTTATCCAAGGATTTTCTGAATCAATACTAATTGAGAAAAACAGAACTTTCTTCCTTATTACTTTAGGGTGTTGAATCATGTCTTGATCACACAGCTACCTTTATATAATTCATGATAGATCTAGTGACTACCGATTAAATGGCCCATGATTAAAATGATCATAAATAGTATCAAAACATAGCAATTTCTATACAAGATAACTTTGGCGACCTCAAGTCAAAGGATCACTTATATAATCATCACAATGAGAAATTCCATAGACATACAAAAAATGTTCCAAATGGATTTTTCATATTGAGTATGTTCAGTAAACTTGTTCAAGTATCTATATACTTTAGCCTATGAGATTGTCTACTTCCTTCATAAGGTAAAACATAATGTGTGCTAATCTTTTTGCATTCTATTAATGTATAATTTTAATAGAACAATAACTAGGAATAATTTAGGGATAATACATAAATCTAATATAAATCTCATATTATAATCTCATTATAATTTCATTCACAATGTACAATTATCCCATAGACTTTATTATATACATCTAAACATGTTCAAGATAACTAACACCTTTAAATAATTGTCACTAAACTACAACCAAATCAAATGACTGTAAGGCATAAACCAACACTTTATACAAGAACAATACCACTTTAGGTTTATTCTCCAATTCATCTTGTAGATCCCTTTTAACGACACATACTCCAAAAGTTACTTGGTATAGACCATTATGGTTTAATCAAACTCACCACTAGCTTCGTTCATTTTGTGACTTGCAGTCAAATAAAGATTAAATGCCTTAGACATGATAACTAGATACATCAGCATCCCAAGATCATGCTAATTGTGTAAAAAGGAAGATGAGTCTTTGGATCAACTCTTTTTAACTGTAGTTTCTCCTCCTACCTATATGGAAAAACATCCTACAATATTGCAATCTTAATACATCTTAGGAAAGTTGGCAAAACAACATAAATTAGAGCTACAATAATCGAGCATTATGTTAAGGGGATCAATTGGCTTTGAAAATCTTATTAAGCTATATGTAGTATATTCCACATGGAATGAACAAAATCAAAGGATAGTCCATAACCAAATTATACATATGAGCTCTTTTTTGAATGACCTAATTGAAAGGATAAGAGTGCACTTAGTCACTCATTATGTATATATTAAGTGTAGTATGATCTTTACAAACAATTGGAGTCTCCTTATATCTATACAAGAAGAAAGAAGATGAGGTAAGGATGGGACAAAATTAGAGGAAGCATAATTATTTGTTACAAGAACTCCAATTGCAGATAATTCTTGCAATTTTTTGAGTCTAAAAAAAATCACTATCCTAATAATTTAAATTAAAAAATTTAGCAAAAATTCATTTTTAATATCATAACATCTTTTTTTAAAAATTTGAAATTATAAAAGACATTGATTGAAACTCCCTTTAGAATCCCACAAAGATCTATCCATACTTGTTAGTCCAATCGAGAGAAGGTGGAGTTCAATGCCGTATAAAAATAAACGGTCAAAATATGAAATTTCAAAGCAACAGCTTGATCGGTTGGGATAGATCTGTCGTATTATTTACATGCAAACCTTTTGCAATGAGTTATAACAATAAAGATATTCTTTAAAAATAAACGAAAACAAAGGAGAAAATGTCTTTCAGCGTATTATTTACATGCAAACTGTTGTACTCTTGCCCCTTTAATTTATGAAAGAATATGTATCCAAGGAGAATATGATGTAGCATTAATGTTTTGAAGTGTGATAAAGTTTTTTTTTTTTTTTACTTTGATTTTGTATAGGAAATTGTTGGATTCAAGCATATCGACCATTTTGTCTTTGGCAATAGTAGGATTGTTGGGCACGGGTAAGATGGAAAGCAGACAACATATGCACGAGAGTGTCCATTTGCGATCTTATCTTAACAATTTATTGGAAGATGACAATAACACATTCACACACACAGGGTGGCACAAGTCACCATGTGAAGAATGACAATGATAGCTACTTGACATTATCATTTTAGACCACTGGTCCATTGCAGGAGTCAGGAGAGGTGAGATGGGAAGAAGAGGATAAATTGTTTTAAGGTGGTGGGGCTGAATTGCGGAAAACATGGTTGTGGGTATGATTTCAATGTAAACTAACGAAGGCAAAGGTGGACACACTGAAAGCAAATGTGAAGGTGGAGAAAGACGGAAGTATGATTTACACTAATCCTCACAATATGGAAAATAATAACAAACAGATACCATAATCAACTCGACAGATGCAGCCAACTTGCAAGCTTTTCGGTGGACTGGGAATCCAGACGCCTCTATCCTCAGTTAAAAAAACGAATTCTTAATTACAGGTATGGTCTCCTCAGTATCCAGGCCTACAAGCTTCACCTAAATGCCTTAAGTCGATCACGTTCGTTGGAGTTGACGACTGGAAGGTGCGGATGCCAGCCTGTCCACATTTTCCCTCAAATCCGCACCACCAGATGTTCTTCATTTATTAATTTAGCACTAAAGTGGTCCTCTGTCCTTGTGGTTGCGATCAGACATGCTGTTCATACAGGACGTTATGCGGGCAAAAAATATGAAAGTAAATAAGTATTTAAAACCCAGAGCAACAATGTCATTCCTTCACCACCCACTTTTAATAGACCTCATCAGCCCTCAGCTTCACTCTCTCTCTCTCCTTCTATAATTCTCTAAAATTACACTCGAAGCTCTGGTGGGTCTTTAGACCAGAAGTGAGAAAAACCTCTATCCATTCCCAGAAGACAAAATTTAGTGTCGTTTCGTTCTGTGACTCATCAAATGGGTGGTGAATCAAAGGTCTTCACTTTAGCTGAGGTCTCTGAGCACAACCACCACAAGGATTGCTGGCTTGTTATCGAGGGCAAGGTATGTCGTCCTTGTTTCACTATCCAATTCGTTTATGAGTCATTTTCTTGCTTAATCGGTCTATATTCAAAACAAATTAGAGATGTCAGTTTATCACATTTGCCGTATTTTTGTTTGCCATATGGATGGAGATTTTTTTTTCTGAAAATGAAAAGAAATTGTATTATTGTAAAAGCTACACAACCACAAATCAGCAAAAATAACCTACAAGACAAATATGCAAAAGTTACAAGTACCTATAACCTCCGTTTAATCTTCATGTTAGGAGAAAGTGAATTCTGTTTGGAATTTGCAATCATCGCAGCTCGAACCTAATTAATAATCATATCTGCTAGCCAGTATTTTTCTATTTCAATGCCCTTGTACAACCTCTGATTACATTCCCTCCGATCCAGTAGACAGTGGTAGTAAAAATTGTCTTAATGAACAACCCATTAGGTTTACCTTGCTTGATGCTATCAATAATCATATTCAAATTTTCTCCCCACTCAAAAGTGTAGCAAGGAACTGGTAATAGGTGTAACATCCTGCTCCAAATCCCTTTTGTATAATTATAGTAGAAATATAAATAATTCCTACTCTCTTCAGCTTGTTTAAACAAAACACAAATGAGATCGTAAATCTCAAACTATATTTAGTTTCCAGCCTACTCTTGATTACTAACCAGAAAAGAATTGAGCTTTTGGGTGCAATGATTGCTTTCATAATAAGTCATGCCAAGTAGGCATGACATTCTTGGCCAACCAGGCCCAACTCGAGTTAGTTGGTCATAAGCCAAGAGTGCTTGGCCCCATTGGCCCATGGGTCGGGCTTGGGTTAAGGCTGGCCCGACCTTTGGCTCGAAGGAATGATAAAACAACATTGTTTCGTTAAATTTTTTTGAAAATAAGTGTAGTCAGGTTGGTAGCCATTGACCTGCCCAGCTCATAGGTCGGGCTGAGCCAAGCTAAATGGATCAGGCCAAGTTGGATCGGGCCAAGCATAACCCAACTCATGACCATCCCCAATACCAAGGGACTTTAGCAACATTTGGAGCGATTATCTTATGACAGGAGCTATTAGTGAATGTACCTTTGAAGTTCAGGACTCAAATAAGGCTATCTTCTTCAAATGCTTAAGACATAGGTGGCAGGGAGTCTGCAAGCAAGGAGAATCCTCTAAAACTGTCAAACCACTCTCTATTATGGATAAGTGTAGAGACTCTTACAGTACTGACAATTTTGTTCCGGAGTCGAACCAGGTCGGCTATTTAGATAAGAGGGTTATATGTGGTACAGTTATCAAACCAAAATAAAATATTTGTTCCCTCCCCGAATTGATGCTTAATGTGGGGTTAGACCAATTCTCTCAAGTTGAGTAATAAGTTGAAAAACCAAGAAAATTTACATGACTTACCCACCAGCCAAAAATTCTGCTCTTTAAGATGAGATGCATTCACCCACTTGACTCATAATGCGTAAAAAATCTGCATACCCTCTTACATAAGTGTGCCTCTTGTACTTGTGAGACGGGAATAATGCCTAACCCTCCTTGCTTCTTTGGAATTGTGAGGTAACTCCATTTAACCTTAGCCTTCTAGCCATCTTCTACTTTCTCAGACCACTGAAAAGCTTTCAGAATCATGTCAATTTTTTTTTTAGAACTCTCTTGGGCAAAACAATATGTGCAGAAAAGTGGATACCCCTTCGTCAACTTGAATCGTTGTAAAATGTTAGTTGGATCTTATTGACAAACACGTATTGTACAAAAGATTAAATTCATCAACAAAGCTCTTTTCTTATTTTTTCCAATTACCTATTAAGCAGAGTGTTTTAAATTAATGTCACAGTATTGTGGTTGCAACCACTACATTTGTTGGAGATGCACGCAATTATAATATAACCCGTAATCTGCAATTTAAAAGTTTGAAGCTATGAATCTTAAACCATGTGCCCCTCTTTTATGTTAAGTGCAATCTTATTGATTTGGCTGTTACTTACGTATTGATTTATCTTATTTGGATCACCGGCGGTAGAGTATTTATTATTCATCTCAATATGTTTTATCACGGTTAAAACTACTTCTAGTGTCAATTTGAGAGCAAGTCATTTCCAATATCGAGCAGCCTCATTCAACATCGGAAGGACGCCATCGGATAGGTAGCAGAAGAAAATGTTTAGTAGCACTTGAGGGCCATTTGCATAGGTTTGCAATTAAGTTTGATAGCGAATCATCCAGAAGTGTAACCCTTGATTTCCAAATGTGGAGCAGGTATATGACGTGACAAGTTATTTGGCGGATCATCCTGGTGGTGACCAGGTCATGTTGTCAGCCACAGGTATGAAGACTTTGATGCAAATTGAAGACCATTACCATACAAATATAATCATTGCTGACGCACTTATGCATTGGTATATATAATCATTGCTGACTCATTTGGTATATGTAATCATTGCTGAATCATTTGTGCATTTGGTATATATACAATCATTGCTGACTCACTTGAGCATTTGGTATATGTTCTGCAGGGAAGGACGCAACTGATGATTTTGAGGATGTTGGGCACAGCACCAGTGCAAGAACAAAGATGGAAGAATTCTACGTAGGAAATATTGATATCAGTACCATATCCACCAAGGTAGAATTCACTGCTCCCAAGCAGGCCAACAACAGCCAAGACAAGTCGCCAGAGTTCATCATCAAGCTCCTCAAGTTCTTAGTTCCCCTTCTAATCTTGGGCTTAGCTGTTGGCATCCGATTTTACACCAAATCACTTTCAGCTTAAATGATCATGCTTGCTGAGATACATTATAAATAAGTTTAAAGACTTGTTGCGGATGAGCGAACTTATGATATATCTTGTGATTATGGATTGTTCTTCATGTTTTCCCGTTTCGAAATAACTTATCTTCTTCCCCCTTATGGCACTACTAAAAATCTGTCATTACTATATATAGGTATCCAAACTTCTGTCTTCAACATATAGAGCAATAAGGTACAGAAAAGATACAGAAATTTCGAAGGCAAACCCTTTGCTTACAGGAAAAGGGAAGACATGCACGACTATCTAGCGGACTCTAGCTGAGGGATCAAGAAATGCATGATTCTAATGGTTAAAATGATCAGGATTTGGTAATCTGGGTTTCCAAAAGCCAACTTAACCTACTTTTCCTTTTCTTTTTCTCCATTCAACCCCTCTCATCGATCCTTGCCGATCTCCTGGCACTGTCTTATCAGACAGTCTTCCTTCTTGCTAAGCATCTTCCTTCTCTCTTCAAACCATAGATCTGTCCTCTTTTTTATAGCCTCGAAGTTTGCCCCTTTGCTTTTCTAGATCTGTTGCATAAACCTGCAAAACAACCGGAGAGAAATTAGTTTCCAAGTCACAAATGGACAATAATTTTTTAGCCCTTTTTTCAACCATCAAACAAGCCACCTCTCCTAACCCTAACTTAACTGCTCCCTCCCCTTCTAAACTTTCTCCAGCTCTTACCTCTTCCCCTTCCTTTTCTACAACTATCCCTGACTCTACCACTGTTGCTCCACTTAATGGTTCTATCTCAACTATTGGAGACACAGCTGGAGGACCTAGAAAGAAATGGAAACAAGTTGTTGGAGATAACTCTGGCTCCTCTTTGATGTTTAGCCCTCTGGTGGAGATTGATGGTAAGCTAATGATGGCTCATAATCTAAATGTTTGCAGCAGGAGCTGAGACATGAAAAGCTACTTTTGTTGGATTTTTCATGGACAAAAGACCTACTTTTCCTATTATACAAGCGTGGGCTTCGAGAAACTGGAAAGGAAGAGGTCTAATAAAGGTAATGCTAACTGAAGAGGATAATATAATCTTTACCTTTTCTTCTAAATTGGAAGCTCAAAAGGTAATAGAAGGGCCCATGACATATCTCTCAACTTCTATTATTTCTCCAAAATTGACAACCAGGAATGAAGTTAGAAAAAATATAATGAAGAGCATACCCTTATGGGTGAACATACCCAATATCCCTTTGGACTATTGGACTATAAAGGAGTTCAGTATGCTTGCGAGCTACTTGGGGAAACCTATATGCATGAATTAAAATATTGCATTGAGAAAAAGAGATCGATTTGCTCGATTATATGTGAGTATGGGTATCTTCAAGGAAATGAACGATAGTATCCCTATTCTAAGGTTGGCTGATGAAAACTCTCTTAGAGAAGAAAAAATCTTAATGACTCACCAATGGAAACTGTCTCTTAAAGCTCAAGGTAAAGAATGAGAATCGACAGGTAGAGTCTTCATTAAAGGTGACTATTAGGAAGTGATGGGCGTAGAAAAGAATGAGCCTGAAGAAATCAAAGAAAATGAGGAGGCAGAACAAGTAGCAAAAAACCAAGAGATGATTCAGTCAGTTAATGTCTCCCCTAAAATAAGGGAGTGCATTTTAAAGGAGAATAGCCCTGGTTATGTTTAGCCGAAAGGAGTTTAACAAAATTTATCAGAAGATTTCTGTAACTCAACAATGAATAAAGGAGGAAATGTTCTGGAAACTAGTGGTACTATTCTAAATGAAGGAGCTTCGGTTGTTCAACAGAATGAACAAAGTCCGTCAAAGGCTGATTTACAAAATGGTAGTAATCAAGAGGAGCAGTTTGATCAGGTCACCTCTCAAAAAAATATTAGGAGTAATAGGAAAAGCTCCGAAGGGAAAACAAATTGCCTATGACTTTGATTGTATAGAATGTACGTGGAATAAACAATCCTTCCAAGCTTAATGCTTTAAGGGATTTTGTACTAAAGGAAAAGCCTTAGGATTTTTGTATGTTGGAGACTAAAATCAAAGAAGTTAATATGAATAAATTGGTTTGTTAAATAGCAACTGGTAGTTCATTACAAACCATCAAATTCATGTATATGGAAGGATTATTATAGCTTATGATGGTGATTACTTAATGGTGGAGGTTCTGGAATCAAGTTAGTAGCATATTCACACTAAGCTTTATTTTAAAATGAAAAATTCTTGGGTTTCAGCTACTTTTGTCTATGGATTCAACATTGTGTTATGAAGATCTAACCTCTGAAATTACCAAAGAAGGATTAAGACTTTGGTAAATTCCCCTTGGATGGTTTGTGGGGATTTTAATACCACTCTGTTCAGATTAGAGGTTGAAGATAATTGTAACCTACTTAACTAATCCTTTGATATGTTTAATTGTATGCTGGAGGTGGAACTTATAGATCTAAAATTTGAAGGTCATAAGTTTACTTGTATAGATAAGCAAAGTTCTATTTGGCATATCAGGAAGAAACTGGATAGGGCTTTGGTAGAAGCTCTGCGAAATTCTAGACCCTGATATCTCAGACCATATTTTTATAAAGATTGACAACTTGTTCACTACCTCCAGAGTTCATCATCCTTTTAGATTTAACCATTTTTTGGTTAACATGGAGGGATTTCAAGAAGCAATAGTAAAGGGATTGGAGCATGGATGCTATGGGACTAAGCAATACATATGTATCCAAAAGCTCAATGCTATACAATAGGAGCTGAAGATTCTTAATTATAAGACATGTCTGAATCTTTCTAAGGAGATTGAAATAACTAGAGATAAACGCTCATCAAATAAAATCATTGGCAGCGAATCCCTTAGATGGTGCTCTAGCTACAACAGAGGAGGAAGCTCTTAAGAATGACTTTGAAGTGGTGGATAATCAATGTTCTTTATTAAAGTAGAGAGCTAGAATTAATTGGATAAAAGATGAAGATAGATGTGCTAAGTTCTTCTTCAATTTTATGTTAGCTCGAAAGAATGTCAATAGAATCACCTCAATTAAAACTGAAGCTAGTGTGGATGTTTTCGGACAAGTTGATATAGCTAAAAAAGCCATGAATTTCTATAAAAATCTACTAAGCTCAAAAGCTCCCCCATCTGAGTTGGTTTATGATCTTAGACTGTTTATATCCACTAAAATTCCTGATCATAAAGTTTCATAGTTAATAAGACCTGTTATAGATCATAAATTGAGAAGGTTGTCTTTATCATGAATGGTTTTTTTAATCAGAAAACTTGGAATAACCCCAGCTTTCAATTTAGTGAAGTTTCCCCAGCTGTGGGAAATTACTAGCAGACCGTCTTTCGAACCATAGACCTTCTCGGTAAAACAAATCAAACTTGAACTCTTGGAAATGGTGGAGAGATAAGAGGAAAGGAAGGCATCTGTGAGGAAGTTGGGCTTCTACATTTTGATTCATCGGGTGACAAGGGGTCACTACAAGAAAAAAACCAAATTTGCGACGTTTTAAAAACGTCACAAATGTTAGAACAACGTCGTTGAATATTTTTTGTGACGTTTCTAAAAACGTCGCACTGAACGTCGTTAAAGGGGGAGTAAGGAAACGTTTTTATCGACGTTTTG
>JANIPM010000004.1:39175601-39185750 GCA_027478405.1 Erythroxylum cassinoides
TCCGTTCTTTCGATTCCTGCTTTCGATCCTGTTTGCTTCGTATCCGTTTTCCGTTTTTCGGTTGGGATCCGGTTCCCAAGATTGGGTCCCAACACTGCTAAAGGAGATGGTGCAAGAACAACGATGATAGTGACACAACATTAAGAATACCTACAAATACTTCACTGCTCAAGGTGTTCACATTCTACCTCCAACACCATCACCACCTCGATCACCTTAACGGGTTTCATGCTTTTGCCCTTTTATTTATATCATTTCTTGTCATTCTTATTTTTATAGGTGTTTTTTTTCTTAAATTAAGAACAATGTGATTTCTAAGTGTGGGGAGGTTTGTGTATTGACATGCAATATGTGTGTGAATTTTTCATATCATATTGTGCAAGTTTTGATTAGGTTAACATTGTGTTGCATATGCATGAATTGTGTGAATGTGTCAATGGAAATAATTTGATGGATTTAGTTTATCTTTGAACATAGTCATTTAATTTTTAAAGGCATACTGATTTGTGAAATTTTATGTTTTAAGTACCTTTGGTTGAATATGCATGTTAATTAGGATATGATATTAATTTTGTTCACCATAGGAAACTTTTTCATATACATTTATAATTATAAGTCAATTGAATGAGTTAGCATTATTAATAATCTTTCGTGAGGATGATTAACTAAAAAGAAATGAGGTAGGCTAAGTAATTAAATAAAAAATGTGTGTGTTAAATAAATAATTATTCCACTGGCCCTTTTTTAAACAAATCACGTTAAGAATACAGCTGGTAGCCAGTTGAAAATGTGATATAGTTGAGTAACTGGGGGCATTCACAACAAAATGTTTGTCTTTATTTCAAAAAGATAGAATGACATTCCAACCAAGCTAAATAATAAAAACGTGGCATAATTGAGTAACTAGGGGATATTCATAACAAAATGTTTGTCTTCGCGTAAAAAGGCTAGGTTAACATTAAAAAAATTAAAAAATAGTGTTTCAATAAATAAAACCTACCGATCTTTGAAAATAGTGACAATTTTCATGAAGGAGCACTCAATGATAGTTGCATTGTCATTTGATTACTAATTATAAATGTATGTTTACAAATACTATGGGTTAATGAATAGGTGTTAATGTTTTGATTAATATGTATATTCAGTTCAAAGTGCTTAATCATGGAAAGCATAAGTTAGTATGTTGGTTCAAATTGAACGATTATTGTTTTGGGTTAAGTTAATTCCAAGAGATTTGAACCATTGTCTCATTAATGCATGTTGAACGAATGTGTGCTTATGTGTTTTGCGTTTTTTTTGTTTGTTTTTTTTTTGCTTAAGGACAAGCAAAAGTTTGAGCGTGAGAATGTTGATAAGTGTAGTTTAGACTATGTTTTGATTGGTGTTTAAGTGTGATTATAGATGGTTTTTAGATGGTTGCTGCATATATAGGCGTAGAATTACATTAATATGTGTGTTTATCTATATTCTAAGTGTTGATTTAGAGCATGTTTTCATTCATAATTATATATTTCTTGATGTGTTTGATGTGTTTGTTAGTTTTGGAACTCCAATAGGTGAAGAATAAGAGATTTGGACATGCATGGAGCTGTATGGGCAAGGTCACAATCATGACTTCCATGTTATACTCATGATAGAAGAGAAATACCCAGAGTCACAATCGTGACTACCTATGTGTAACCGTGATAGAGAGCAATTTCACGGAGTCATGTTCATGACACCAAATGCACGATTGTGATAGAGGCTTCTCATATGTGACTTTTTCCATCCGCTTTAGGGTTCGAGAGCATTTTTGGAACCAAACAAAGGGCAAAAAACCTAGTTACACCCCCAAGATCCTCTGGGACTATTAAAGAACAAAAAATACTCCAAAAAATGTGCCACCATCTTGTAAAATTGGATCAAACAAGGAGGATCAAGAAGAACATCGAAGATTTCAAGATCTCCATATCAAGTTTTTCTATCTTTCCTTTTTTTATTTTCATTAAAATTGATGTGTAAACTGGATCCTAAGATGTTATTTATGTTTATGATGTTCTAAATTTCTAGATTCGAGCTTGTTCTTAAATTGTTTTGTGACTTTAATCTTTATTGATTCAATACAATTATTGTGTTATGTTATGTCTTGATTGTCCTTAATTTCTCCCTGAAAAGTTCAGGTGATTCCTCCAAGGATTATAAGTATTGCTATAAGTATTATTTTGGGGTCTAAAAGCATTTTCCAAATAATTGAAGTGTTCAAGCTCAAATGGTTGACATTCTTGTCTTTGCTGGTTTAGTCCATACGCTTTGCACTGCATCCCCCTTCCTTGTGGAGTTGTAGTTAGTCTATCTATCTTTTTACTTAGGGTCTCCACTTGGCTTGCCAACTATGCCACCACATCTACTTTATAAACTCCCCTTTACTTATTAGTTTGTGTTATAGCTGAGCACCATTGGTATTTGTTCATGGCCATATCCTCTATCAATTTTTAGGCTGCTTCAGGTGTTTTATTATTAAACATCCCTCTAATTGCTACATCTATTGATTGCCTGACTCAGCCTATTGTATAAGGTTTAAATTTTCATCCATAGGGGTAGTCCGTAATGGGGGCATCGTTTGAACATCTCCTTGAATCTCTCTCATGTATCATATAAAGATTCACCTTCAGTTTGAGAGTATGATGAGATGTCATTCCTTAACTTTGCAATGAGATGACATTCCTTAACTTTGCAATCTCAACAGGAAGAAAGTACTTTAGCAAAGAATTTTCCACCATTTGTTCCCATGTAGTCACTACTTAACTTTCCTCCTAGGAAGAATGGAAATAGATGTAGTCTATTGGCGTATCATTTACTCTATTTATTTTGGACATGTCACTGATCTATAAAAAGTTAGATATGCACCTTAAGGTCTTTGTCCTAGAGTCCATCAAATTGGACTGACTATTGCACCATTTAGACGATGTTTGGTTGGATTTTGAAGTAGTTCACCTAAACAATCAGTTTTACTATATTGGATTTCACATCAATTAGGTCTGGCCTAGCATACTCAAACAATATATATGATTAATCCACTATATTATAAGATTCCTCAGTCTTTACATGACCTTCCAATCCTTCTATCACCCGGTCTAGTGCAAATTATCGCAGATTTGTCCTATAAAGATTCCTTCATGTTATTCTTTCTATTTCAGGATCCATGTACATTAAGCTCTTAGATGTACTTCAGGTCATAACCTAACCAGGATTCTAATTCTAAAACTAAAGAAATAAACTAAACAAATTAACAAATAAAATGACTTAAAGTAAAAACAAGAATAAAGCAAACTAAAAGAAAATAAAATAATGACTAGATTAATAAAACCAAGGTTTTCCTAATATCAATGTCCCTACTATAGTGTCAAAAACTTGATTGGCTTGTTTTAATGTGTCAATTTTGAATTAAATGTAAGTGCACGACATAGCTGTAGATAGTACCAACAAGTGTAGGTCGAATCCAATGAAGCCAATGAGTATTAATTATTGCTATTATCCTATTATCTAATCTACGAACTTGATTTTGATTTTTATTAAAGAAAATAAAACTTAAGTAATTAAAATAAAATACGCAGCAATACTAAACAGAGAAACAAGAAATCACTTCAAAAGTGGTCGATATTAAGAAGTAGTATAAAAGTTATAAATCCCCCTAAAACCCTTAATTAATTGACCTTTTATTATGCAATTGTTTTATTGACTATTGGATCATAGAAATTCCTATCATATGCTAATAACTCACTTGAAACTACTAACAACTTATCTTAGAATTATCAACCAATGCAGTGGCGTGATTGGCAGTGGTTGGTCAAGGGTGTTAGAAATATTTAGTGATTTAAATTGAAGAGTGAAGATGCACGAAGAGGAGGGAGAGAGAGACTCAAGAGAGTGAGTGCACTTGTTGCTGTTTTAGTTGTAAGTTTTTTTTTTAATTTTAACGCTTAAATATTTTAAATTACAAATTAGTCTCAAAATTGACTGATATTTTAGGCATTGGCCAATACTAGCTGATAATAACCAATACCAACTAGTACATGTAACCAATACGGTGACTATTTTTTGGGTAACATTCTTCGGCAGGTACGGAATGGTACCCATAACGTTGCCTCGTTTACTCTTTCTACTTGTAACTACTTGTGCGTGCAAATTAAAAAAGTGGAAGAATTATCAGATGAGTTGACAGCATATAGTATGAGATTAATTTAGTAATATACTCTTCATTCATTCAAATCTTACTCGGCCTATAGTGAAGAACAATTTTGGTTGGTATACTAAAACTTTGGGTGTTCAATGATATCTGCCATCTTGGAAATGAATTAGTTGAACTTTCTCTTTGACCTTAAAATTACAGATATAATAACTTCGATCCTATTTTCTAAACTCCCTATTTTAAGTTGTCTTTTGGTGTAACCAACTACTCGATTTTGTATTAAAAAAATCGCCGACTTAGAGTGAAATGTGGAAAATAATATTTATTATCAGCACTCTGGGTGATAATTCATAATAGTGCAATTAATCTACTTTTGAAAACGTTTCCTTCCTTTTATATCAAGTAGGAATTTGGTTTTTCCCAAAGCTGTGCCCCATCAGCACCAAAACTAAGAATAAGAAATTACAATTGCAGCCTTCCAACTGGGTATAAAAGTTATGTTAGAGGTCTGTATATCCAAGCATCGCAGAAAATTGAGGGCTTCTTTTGCAAATAGAAGAAGTACAAATAACTTACGGGACGGGGGTCGTCAGCAGACAGCAGTGCAGTTGAACCAACTTCTCGTTATGCCGCCGCCTCCCTGAGTTCATATCTTAGAGAGCAAACCAAAAAAATTTCAAAAAACAACTGCGTGGCATTTCCGTTATAACTCACTAAATTGGAGGGTACCTAAAAAACAAGCGCAAGCAGATGCCACGCCACGCTACTTTGCCCCAGATCTAACCCGAAAAGAAAGTTCTTCAAAACCTCTCTTGCTCTATACTTTCGTCAAATTCATTTCTACTCAACAACCACAACGCGAAGCCTCAGTTCCCTTTATTCTCATCTCTTTCTCCCTCGTCTAGGGTAAGGGTTTATCGTTGTGGTGGTTGTAAATGGGCCAGCAACTGTTGATCTACAGCTTTGTGGCGCGTGGTACGGTGATTTTGGCCGAGTACACGGAGTTCACCGGAAACTTCACCAGCATCGCTGCTCAGTGCCTTCAGAAACTTCCGGCCACCAACAACAAGTTCACTTACAACTGCGATGGCCACACTTTTAACTACCTCGTTGATAACGGCTTCAGTATGTATTCGCTTTCCCTTGTCTCTACATTTTTTGTTCTTTTCTTGTGCGTTTTGACCGTTTCTTTATTAAGGTCTGTGTCCTTGTTGGGATCTGCTCTGTTCTTTAGTTTCTGATCCGGATTTGTTGACTTGCATCGTAGATTCTGATGTTTTATCACTATGTTTTTTCGTGTTACGAAATTTTTGTGTTTTGAGTAATTTTTTCAATCTTGACTTCCGGTAGTGATTGTCTTTTAGGTTGTAGTTTTAGATCGTTTGGGATTCTTTCTTACTGGACTGATCTGAAGACATTTTATGCTAATTTTCGTTCCAGAAATGGCGGATTTTGAGTTGCGAATCCTTGTTTGCTCCTGACTTTTTATTTGAAGAGGGAACAATGTAGTAAAACAAGCTGTTGCAATATTTTCCCTGTTCCAGCCTATGTGTTAATAAATTAAGTTCAGTATTACTTTTATTTGTGTAATTTGTAATGTTAAAATTGTTTTCTGACCTCATTTAGAGTAGTTAAGGGAAGGACTGAGGATTATTTATGTCTTGCAACCACTACCGTAATTTGTAATGTTAAAACTGTTTTCTGACCTCATTTAGGAGAGCTAAGGGAAGGACTGAGGATTATTTTTGTCTTGCAACCACGAGTCCATCTTTAAGTTATCATATTGGCTTGAATTTTAAACGTAGAATGCCTGTGCAATTCTTGGATCATGCATCTTTTGCCATAAATAGTTCATTTTGAATTGTCTGAATGCTATTTGATTCATAATTTTTCAATTCCCTAACTGAGTATCAGATACAACAATTGTTGCTCAGGTTCCTGGAGTTTTTAGAATGAGTGCTTCTGTTATGATGAGAAAAGTTGTGATTAATATGAATATGGGTGTTGCTGTATTGTTGGAGAGCATTTATACAAATAGGTCTGCTATGAGATTACCAAATTAGCATGTGTTGTCAAGATCTTAATAAGGAATTCTAGTTTGTTAGATAGTTAACAAATCTGTGTATTCTGTTGAGAAATGATAAGGTCGACCTGTATTTCGATTGCAAAAAACATAAATTATATGATATTTGAGGAAGCAGACTATTACTATTCACTTTTGGCTTCTATGCTTCAGTTGTTTCATTATCTTTTCTGACAAGCTTTGCTATTGCCATTTTTTTTTCTTTTCTTTTCACGGTTGACCTCTAACTACATTTCACAAAATTTGCAGCTTATTGTGTGGTTGCAGTGGAGTCTGTTGGTCGACAGGTTCCAATCGCCTTCCTTGAGCGAGTGAAGGAGGAATTTACCAAGAAATATAGTGGTGGGAAAGCTGCAACTGCAGTTGCCAATAGTCTGAACAAGGAATTTGGGTACTTCCATTATGTGGCTTTCGAAATGGAAACCAATGGATATGCTGAATAATCATATCTAATTGAGAAATCAATTTGATGTAGGTCCAAGTTGAAGGAGCAGATGCAATATTGTGTTGATCACCCTGAGGAGATCAGCAAGCTGGCTAAAGTTAAGGCTCAGGTTTCAGAGGTCAAAGGAGTTATGATGGAAAACATAGAGAAGGTAAGCCATCTTGTAGAATTTGGTTAAAGAGTATAAACATATGATTGATTCAATTTTTTTTTGGGTTAGCTTTTAGCGAAAGAAACTTGTCTTTTTAGTTACTACTTCTCAAGGCTTGGCTTATACATGCGCCAAACTATGTCAATAGTAATGAAATTAATTTCTACAGGTTCTTGATCGGGGTGAGAAAATTGAACTTCTGGTGGACAAAACAGAGAACCTCCGCTCTCAAGTAAGTGATTGAACGACTTGTATTTCTTAAAATCTGGTTAAATTTGTTCCGTGCTTTATTAGAAATTGATTTTGAATGAACTAGTTCTGTGGTTGGATAAATTTTATATTCTATTAGTTTCGTTGATACTGGTGAATCTTAATAAGATGTATCAATTCCAGAAATTCAACTTGATCATATCATTGCAACAGTAAATGATGTCTGCGAATTCTATATCATTCAAAATACAATGGCCCTACTATTAAGGCTCCAGTTTGTTTTCTCCTAACAAACTTTAATGTCTTAATCTGATTTTCATTTTATCATATTTCTTTGCTCCATCAGATTCATACCAATTCATTGGACATTTGAACTATCTAAATCCATTGTGTTCGTTTAAGGGATTTGTCAGTTGCAAATAACAATCTACCCCTTTTCCTTCCCTATCAATTTCTACTTTATTTCTATCAGTTTTTTTCCCCTCCCAAAAGTTGATACCCATCATTTGTTGACGTGATCTCTTTAATGTTTTCACTATAATGATTCAGGCCCAAGACTTCAGACAGCAGGGAACCAAGATGAGGCGGAAGATGTGGTTGCAGAATATGAAAGTAAAACTGATAGTGCTGGGCATCTTGATTGCGTTGATTCTCATCATCGTATTGTCTGTTTGCAATGGCTTCAAATGTCATTAAGTTTGAGGGAGCTGATGTTTTCTTACTTATCTTTTTGGGCTTACACGCACCATCTTGTTCTATAGTCTATATGATATGATAAGACTGCTTGTATAGTTTGTGCTTTTGAATTCTTTTGATACCAGTCTTCATGTGTGGAAGTTTGCCATTTCTAGTTCAATTTGTTCGTCAACTCTTTGATAGATTAATACGCACAGCACATGGTAGATGTTTCATGTCACCTGTTTAGAGGCAGTACAAATGGAGAATATTGGATTGCCTGGAATTGCATCCTTCAGTTTTGGGAGCTATCACCTTTGATATTCAGAATTTTACGATTTTATAAGCATGGACTTTCGTCTGCAGTTAGTTGACAAATTACCTTTACGATCATGGAATGAAATCTAACCATTTGAGTATAGCTTTGAAGTTATTGCCGTGTCCCCGTCCGGGAGGGACTACGAGTGTACAAGTGCAGGATGGTTGGCGTTTTATATAAAATATTATGTGGCATTTTTTTTCCATTTTAAAAGCGAGATTTACATTGCCAATTGCGCGTGACCGTTGACTCGGCCCCCTCCAAAAGACCATGACCAAGAACACCTCCTTCCACTAGCAGTAGCAGTATCAGATTATTGGCACTTTCTGTTGTCCCTTTGTCGGTTTCTTCGCAAGTTCCTGCTCTGATGCTAATGCTTTGAACCCTGGCCCCTCAGGAGGCCGCCGTCTAATTTTGGGCAACATATTGGTGGATTTGAATCGTAGTGGAGTGGGTGTGAATGAGTCTCGAGCTAGCACTAACAATCCACAGCCACAGGTGTGTTTTATTATCCTTGAACGATTTCGCCTTTTGTTGCTTTTAATGTTCAGGAAATTTTGAACTTTGTTTTCTTTTTAAAGATTATTTGTTGACTGTTACTTGTTTTCTAAACAGAGTCGCAGGCTCCGGTTAACAACAACTCCAGTTACGCTAACAACGGCAACTCCAACTAGTACCGCATCCTCAAACACGATCCCCTCTACCTTAACCTGTGATTTTGAGCTGATTAACTTCCATTTGTTAAACAAGAGTTAACATGACAAAATTAAAGGTTACCCAAGTTAAAATTAATCGTATCGATCACAAATTCATAGAATTTATATGATAAAGTCACATTTGTGTTAGAAATCTATTCTCAATGGTTTAGAAGTTATAGAAATGGAAGCAATACATTTGGGCCCGTGGACAAACAAAAATGATATAAGCAACAAGTTCTTTTATCTTTTAAATATAATGTTTCATTAAAAATATAAAACCAGATCCTGTATTTGAGTATTCAAAATTTTAAATATTTTTAAAATTTATTGAATTTAACTTGGAAACTTTAATCACATTAAATTTCCATGAATTATTAGCTGAAATGATATCTATGTCACTTTCCGTAAACTTAGAAGTCAGTTGGAAGTGAATGATATATTCTCTCTTCTCCCCTCTCTTTTCTTAGCATTGTTGTTTAGTGCTCGCATGTGTTGTATGGGATCATTCACAGTAGCTTGTATTAATGCCTCCGAAGTAAGCTTCCTGATAAAGTTTTATTTAAACATTAAGAGAAATCCGAATAGGGTCTACGTAATTTACTAGTTTTGGGATTTCAATTGCCTTTTTCCATAATTATATGTAACCTTCAGGAGGGCAACTGATTATGGAGTAGCCAATGCTATCGGAAGCATTGATGTCATGATTTGTGTGTTATTTTATATTCTAGCGGCTAATCAATTGGTTTGTATGATATTATTATTTTAATTAATAAGGAAATTTTTTATCTTTATATATTTTGATAATTGCATTTGTTGTTTTTTACGAAAAAAGTACTTGATCTCATAAACTAAAGTATAAAGATACTTAAATAAATATGTAAGTATTTATTATAGAATAAATTCACTAAACTGACCTTATCACGAAAATTTCAAATAGAATATTACTTATGTGTTTATAAATTTCTTCTTTATAAGACTTGTTTAATTGATCAGTATACTTGAGAATACCTAGGAATTTTATGTGAGAATTATTATATTTTGATGTTACTTATGACTTATTCTATTTACGATAGCTTAATCGATAGTATTTGGATATAATTTGAACTATTTATAAATAGTTGAGTAAGTCAATAAATGATTCATTACTCTAAAGTAATTAAAGATAATGTTTCACTATTATTGATTAGTAGTAATTTAAGAATGAATTGATATTTGAAAATGTATTTTTTAATATCAACTATGAGTTAATTACTAATTAATAAGAATGAAAATGCTGGATTTAAATGAGTAGAAACTAGAACTTTACTTTATGTCCAATTAGAATATTAGATGATGAAAAAATTAAATTACTTTGACATTCATAATATTTAGATAGTTATGATATGTTACTAGACGTCAAT
>JANIPM010000004.1:39459237-39474522 GCA_027478405.1 Erythroxylum cassinoides
ATGAATTATGAATGATATATGGATGACTATGATGAATGTTGAGCAAGAATGGTTGGTTGTTATACATATATATATACACATCAGTGAGATGTTATGGTAAAGACACATAGGAATGTTATAAATGATGAGATGTTGTTGAATATGAAGAGTCAAATGAATTGAGGTTGAGAGTTTGATGAATTTCAATTGGTAGTTGAATTGTTATTAATGATGTGCAATAGAGAAAGTGAAGTTGGGAAAAAATTCAAGTTTTCATAACGGTAAAATGTGTGTTCTGACTTCAGGAGAAATTATGTATTAATCTATGAGGATTTTGACCAAGTTGTCTTAATAGAAGTTATATATGAACCTTCTAACTTTCCAACGATATAAAGTATGTCAATTTTGGGTATCAGAGTTAAAAGATATGAGCATTATAGGTGATGATGTTGCATGGGAAATATGAGCATGACAGTTATGGTGAATGATGAGAGTTTGTGGTTTTGATGAATCAAATAGGTTGAGAATTGAGAGTTTTATGAGATAAATTTGGTGTTTGAATGATATGAAGTGAGTTTGCATTAGAAGAAGTGAAATTAGGAAGATTAAGAGTGAATATGAGGTTATATTGGATTTAGGAAGCATTGGAGTGGCTTTAGAGGGGTTATGGGAAGCCCTACGTCTGTTAGACGGACTTTAAGTCCATTAAACGGACCTTCTCGGGTAAGAAAGGACTCCTATGTCCGTTAAACGGACATGGATGTCCGTTAAACGGACCTTCACGACCAAAAAGGGCTCCCAAACTCGACAATATCTATTAAACGGACATTCACGGGTCAGCTTCAGTAAATTATGATTTTTGACCCTTTTAGAGACAAAATCTCACTTTGTGGTATTCTTGATTATCTAGAAGTCTACTTTCAAATGGTCCAAGAACGAACTCAGTCAGAAATATTTAGAAAAAGTTATGGCATTTGCGCTAAGATTGGTGCAATATGAATAAGGACTTAAACATGTTGAATTCTTTTCGTCATAACTTCCCCATCCGATATCGGAATGAAGTGATTATTGAAGCGATAGTTTCCTAACACATGTATCTATCTCTATATAAAAATTGGGATATTTTGGAGTTGATTTGAGAAATTTTGATGGAAAGTAAGTGAGAAGTCGGTTTGGAGAGCATGATTAGGGTATGAATACACTTTGGATTTTTAAACATATCTTGAGCTATAGAGTTCCAATTGAGATAGTTCTTTCTTCAAATTAAACTAGAAATGTAGAGCTACAATTGTTTTGAAGAAGTAAGTTATGAGTTTTGGTGATTGACTAGTGTGGGCACATCACCCTTGTGAGATGACGATCAAAAAGGGTTCTATGGAAATACCCCTCAAGGTAATACGCACATTCAAGTTTTATGATTTTCGGAACGATCCGATGATGGTTAAGAGAATTCCATTGGATTAAGCTAACATTTCATGATCTGACATTGGGCTCCGCAAGCGGGGTTCAACACTCCACACATGAACGTATCTTGTTTCTGGATAAAATATACTGCTCACTTCCCACTGGCTTCCTAGGGTTTTGTAAATCCTGTAACACATTAGTAATATAGATTGTACAACCAGAATCAATCCACCATGTGTCATAACAAACTTTAGTCATATTAGATTCAAAACAAACTAGTGAGATTATATTATCTTTCTTTTCAAACTATTCCTTACGTTTGACACAATCCTTCTTCATGTATCCTTTATTCTTGCAAAAGAAGCACTTGGATTCCTTCTTAATGTCAACTTGGAAAGATTTTTGACCTTTTCCCTTTGAGTTGGCTTAATTTTTCTTCTTGCCTTGAACAACCATATATGCACTCTATGAACTTTCTCCCTGTTCCATTGATAATCTCCCTTCCTCTTGGTTTATTGACCATTTATCCTTATGTGTATTATAAGAGATTTTAAAGGGTTCGTATGGTGGTGGAAGGGTGTTCAAAATGTAATGCATGAGGAAAGAATCAGGCATCTCAACCTCTAGTTTCTTTAGCTGAGCCACAATATACCTCATTTTCATGATATGCTCACGCACACCTCAGACACCGATGAGTCTTATAGATAAAAACTTCATAATTAGAGTGCTTGTAAGTGCTTTGTCTGAAGTTTCGAACTGCTCATCAATAACCTTCAGTAGAGCACAAACATTGTCATGTTGTTCTACGGAACCACGAATGCTAGCATCAATTTTTTATAATGAACATCACACTTAGGCGATAAGATAGCTCCTAATGTTCATAAAGCACAATTTCAGCTATAGTGCTAGCCTTCGTTATCTTAAATAGTTCATCCTTTCAGATAGCATAATTAATGTCCATCCACCCCAGATGACGAAGAATTCTCTCCTTCCAAATCTTATAATTTTGACCCCTTAGTTTGGGAATTTCACAACTTGTATAGAGAAACTAACAATTTGAATAGCTGCATAAATTAGACATACATACTTCTCATCAATAAATTGAGGCTAACAAACTATATATATTATTAATATAAAGCATATCTTAAAAGACATACATCAATTGACATAAAAATTGCCTGTGGGCTAAATTTTTAATTCAAACATATTTATGTTAAACTATATGATAAAACTATCAAATTATAGACCAATTTTTAATACCTATGGGTAAATTAGAAAAATAATTTGATATTTCATCCTAATTAACTATTCAAATATAATAAAAATTCCTATGACATAAAACTTATTATACAAAAATAATTAATTGCAATTAAAAGTCTCTAAACTTTTTGTGATTATTATGGCTAAGTCCTAATAATTAATCACTGAAAACTTTTTATTCATAATGTTATTCACAAGGCAAAAAAAAGGAGATATAACAGCCACAAAATAATATGTTGCATGATTAACAGTTATTCAAATACAATATCAATGTATAATATATACAAATATAAGCTATTAGTTCAGATGAGTGAGGCTCACCATTCCCTCCCATGAGGCGCTGCCTTGAGCCACAACATTTGTTGTTTATAATAAAACAAAACGCATAACATAGCTAAAACATATTTAATTGTTAACAAAACACAGAGCATAGCTAAAACCACATAAAAGACGCATTTCAAAATACTTACAAAATGACATAGTTTAATCTATATGGGTCTTCTTCAACCTCTAGCCGGGTCAAATGGACCTAAGTCAAGACCCATAAGATGCTCCACAAGTCGTACCAAAAAAATCACAAAAATGTATTTTTAAATGTAGAAACGCTTCTAAAACACTTAATAGAAGATTTTTTTAACCTTAAATCTAAAGAAAAACATCCAAAAACAACTCTATATCGAAAGTTTTTGAATCTGAAAAGGTAGAGGTTCACAAGGCTCTGATACCAAATATAAGCACATTCTAACATATATTCAACATTAATATACATTAGAATATCATATAAAATAAAAGTGGAAGAAAAAATGAAATACCTCCTGCCATTGTTGTTGGTACTTAAAGAGCTGCGTTTTGGAATTCTTCTAAGCTCTTAAATCTCAATACAATGGTGTATGTCTTTCAAAAGAGAAAAGAAGCTTCAAGACCCAAAAAAAACTAAGAAAACAACATATATGAATGTGCTTCCATCAAGCACAATATCAGTTATCTTAAAACCAGGAATTCATACCCATTAGCTTAGATAACGTTTGGACCACTTATGACACAAGAAGAGTAGAAGTTCTCATAGTTATTAGATAGAGTTAAAAGATTTGAAACTTTTGACAGTGATAAGATACAACTACTCAAAAACTACAACTTTGATTGTTATTGTTATTTTAAGTTTTATATTAGATTCAAATTTAGTTTAAATTATTATATTTAATTTATTACTAGTTCATTATACAATAATAGATGTTGGTGTATTCTTTTTTATGTTAATAAAATAATTTTTAATTTTTAATTTTTATTTATTATATACTAGTTTTATATAGTAGTTCAATTTCGGCAAAACTTTTAAAACTTTAAAATTTTTCTTTGATCAATTCGATAGTTAGTCTAATTTTTAAAAATTTTGATAAAAATGATATCATAGAGCTGTTACGAAAGGAAAGAATCCTAGACAAGTTCATATGTTGCATGTCAAACTTCAAATTGTTTCATTAATATTCCCATTATTTGTGAAGGAAGAGTAAGAAATTTTTTATAAATAAGATATTCTAATACCTAACATTTTCAATGACAAAATAAAATTTAGGAGAGTATTAACTTCGTGGTCAATCGATCCTAACGAAAAATTTATTTGTTCGTTGAATTTTACAAGTAACTATGGATAAAATTAACACATAAAAGTTATCATTCGCATCGCAATGTTTAACAACAGCAACAACCGGAGAAATAGTGGAACATAAGACGAGGAGAACCATTTCTTGGTCTGATCGTTTTTCTACGTTGAAGCAATCCAAGCCAGTGATGGACTGGTCTTCATGGTTTCGACGCAGTCTTCTAAAGAGTAATAGCACAAACACCCAAGTCCCACTGAAACACCAACAATCAAATCGACATCTACAAGGAGAAGAAAGCGAACAAGAGCTATACGGAATCACTCAGCAATTAATCGACCACATTAAGTCCTTCACACTTGACACCTTCAAGAATTTCGCTTTTCCGGGTGAGAAACAAAAATTCAATTTCGTTGAAATGTGTTATCAAAGGTTTTGTTTTCTTCTTCTGCTTTACCCAAGTCGCAGCGTTTTGAGCTGTTGGCCGATATAATTGCGCTCGAGTTACGAGGTTGATTTGTGGTGCAGAAGATGAAGGACCAGCGGGAGTCACTTTTGATCACGCAACTCAGGCACCAGCATCGGCCAATGTCCAAAAGGATCTGTCCCAGTGGCAAGAGCAACATGCTCTTCTTGTTCTATCCAAAGTCAAGGTTTTCTGTTTCCAAATTTTTATTCATTCGTTTTACGTGTACTGCTTTAAATGGATTGGTCTCGAGGAATGAAATTGTGGTGTGGATCATGTAATGATTGTGAATAATATAAAATTTATGCTAAGTTCTTGATTCGGCAATTACTTGGGGCTAACAGGTCTCAATTTTCGCTACAATTTTCTTTTCTGTCTTCTGGAACGCATATTTACCAGAATTGATTAACAAAGACTGGAGTTTCAGGTCCAGTTTCTAGGAACTTATTACTTGTGAATATAAACAGGGAACATTTTTATTTGTTAATATTTGCTGAAATTGGACTGGTGCTTTTATAGTGTTGATAATTGAATTCCCTTGAACTTTTACCTGCTATCTTGACTTAATGTTATCGTTTGACTTGGCCATAAAGCAGTTATAACTGCTTAAAAGACTTTAACAACTTTCATTTAGTTGTTAGTTACTTGTTTTTTAATTTCCAGGAGCTGTCACAGCTTAGGTTTATGCTTTGCCCACGTTACTTGAAGGAGCGACAATTTTGGAGGATTTACTTTATGCTTGTCAAGAGCCACATAGCTGAGTAAGTTTATCTGTTAGTGACTTTTGATATTGTGGATGAATTTACAATTAACAATTGATGAGTATTCCGTCAGAGTGGAGACAGCTTAACCTTTTGAGTAGAAGCAATTCATATTTTAAAAGGTCTGCTCTGGATATTAGTCGAGAATAATTTTGAATCTGTGAATTACAGAGTGTCTTCTGTAGCCAAACACTTTATGTTTAACTACAGAGAGCATGTATTACATATTCTGATATACTTGTTTGCTTACCTACAATTACAAAATGTTTTTTTTTTTAGTCTGATTATATTTATGTTTGGAATCAATAAATTCTATTTGTGTAACTGACGTAAATATTTAACATCATATTGGTGCTCTTGCTTCATCCATAAGTTTACTGCTTGCATTGTTTCTATTATCTTTTTGGTTTATTGGAAAATAATTTGCATTACAAAATGGATGTTAACCCTCCCTTTTGTCTTCCCAACCTCATCCACCAGGGTGTGGAATTGATTCAATTGAACCAAAGATCTTCGGAAGGACGTCAATAATAATTTCCTACCTTTTGAACTGCATAAGATTTATGGGATTTTGCCTTTTTGTAGCAATTTCAATCTCTTCTCCCCATCCCCTAAATCCCCAATCCACAATCATGATGGAATAATATGAATATGCCTGACTCTTCATTTTATTTACAGATACGAGCTGCAGGCCATACGGCTTGCTAAACTAGAAAGTATGGCGATCAAGAAAGAAAGCTCTTCAAATTTCAGTGCAATAGAAGTTGAAATGGCAGAAACAAAGAATGAAGCAAGTTTAGCTCCTCCTACTCCATGAGATAACAAAATCGGCATCCTCAAAAACAGAAAAATGGAGAAAAAGAGCAGGTAACTAACTTTACTCTGAAAGAAATAGATTAGTATTGTAAGTCTGCACTTTCTCATGAATTGACACCTATTTAGGAAGTTGTTTTAGGAAACTCTATTAAAGTTAAGCATGTTGCTGACCCATATTGACTAGGAGAAAGGCCCAATAAGCCTTATAAAGCTTGAGCAATCCTCATGCCTTTGAGGTACCTTTTTAGACGTTAGACTTAGTTTTATGATGGTATTGAGGCCTCTCCTACTTCTACAATGGGGCTTCCATAGGTGTTTACTCTTACAAATGTCATGCACTGGTCTCCACTTCTAGAGATTGACCAGGAGCAAGAGTCTAATAAGCTTATAAGGCTTGATGAATCCTCTTCCCCTTAAGTTGTCTTATGGGTTGGAGTGAGGCCTAATTTTATTATCTAATATTGACAAAACTCAAGATTGAGAAAATATTTTCTACATTACTTTGTTTGCCAGTGTACAAGAGGGTCAATTATATACAAGTTACCCTAACAACTAAAAAGAAAACAAAAATAATGAGATCTCATGATCATGAGATATCCTAATAGGAAAACAAAAATAATCAGATTCAATGATTATTGGATATCCTAACTAAATAAGAAATCTTAAAAAGATAAAAAATTTTAAAATAATTATATTTTTCCACACTCCTCCTCAAGCTGGTGAGTAGGTGATCTGCAGTCCCAGCATGGATACAGTATTCTCAAAACTTGAACTATTTGATCCCTTATGCCTACTACAGTAGTAAATGAACCATTAGTTGTGGTTATTTTCCTACTGCTTGGACATCATGAATATTTTTTAAAAAGGGGTTTGGTGAGTGGGTTATATGGTCAATAGCTCCTGAATCCATAATGCAAGAGTTGGCCAAAGTTGTTCCTGGGATATTTAATCCAGTAAAGTGTGGAAACTCACTTTAATATGCCAAAAACAGGGACCTGAAGGTTTGTTGAGGTTGTCAATAAGAGATCTTACCCTCCCGACATCTTCTTGGTCAAGATTACTAGATTTCTGAGGTGTTTCTTCGTTTAGTTGAATTTCAGCAAGATGGGCCTGACAATCTTTTCTTGGTTGATCTCCTCTCTATTCCCACTTTCAGCTTGGAGGTTTTCCGTAAAGCTTCCAACACTTTTTCACTGGTATGGCGTGCCTTCTTACAGTAAATACACCATAGATTATCACAGTTTTGGGCTTTTCAGAATTTATGACTAAATGATCGCCACCTTTAGCCACCATAGTAGATGTTCATGTTTTATGGTTCAAGCATTAGGTTTCTTTGACTTTCTTCTCCACAAATTAAGGCCATAACCTCATTAAAACATAGAACAACTTGCTTGCCAAGATTTAGATTTTTCACTTGGTTAAATTATGAATTAAATCCAACCAAAAAATCATAGATAATATATTTCTTAATAAAGTTTTTTAAAATGGTGGCATCTTCAGGAAATTTAGTTTTTAAAACTCTGTGGTGGTCAAGTTCCTTCCAGAAGGATTCAACTTATTGATATATTTTGTAAATGTCATACTCCCTTGTTTTACAGCCATAGTCTATTATCTTGTCCTCGTACACTTGGGCTGTGTCTCAAGCCTTAAAACACCTTTGTTGGAGTGCATCCCAAGAATCCTTAACGGTGTCCAAGAAGATACGTGTCACTAATATCTGGCATCATAGAGTTCCATAGCCATGCCATAATTATGTAGTCTTCTTCATCACATACTTTAAACCAAGGATCCTCTTATTTTGACTTTATACCTGTGAGATTGTTGATCTTCCTTTCCCTTGTAGTATGGTGCGAACAAGTTGAGACCGTTTAAAGTAATTTCGTTCACTCAACTTGTATGCAACGTGGATTTTGCAATTCATTGAGATGTTGATACTGAATAGTCTACTCCGATTGTTCTGTAGTGGTTGTCTCTACTATCTCTGACATCTTCAAGGGAAAAAATGATCTCTAGGCAACTAAGGTTGATTGCTTAAAGAAAAAAACCACAAGGAATAAACGCTAGTCAGAATCATAAGACTGTCGACAATAAAGGTTAGACACTTCAATTTTTTCCAAGAATTCAAAGCTTAACAGCTTTTATACCATGATAAAACTTTGAGATTGAAAAAGTATTTTCTGCAGTACATTGTTTCCAAGTGTACAAGAGGGTCAATTATATACAAGTTACCTTAATAACTAAAAGGAAAACAAAAATAGTCAGATTCGATGAGCATGGGATATCTCAACTAAATAACAAAACAAAAATAATCATACTCCATTATCATGGGATATTCTAGCTAGATTAGAAATCTTAAAAGGATACAAAAATCCTAAAATAATCATGTTTTCCCACAAATATAACTTAAAAGTAATTTTTGCTTTTTGTTGGATTAATTTATTGTTAAGGACTCATAAAATCTATCTAATAGAAGTGATTATAGCTGTTGTAAAATGGCAGGTTTGATAAATTGTATTGAAGATGTCAAGATATCAAATTTCTAACTTCTTCAATTTAGTGACATCTAGCAGCTTGGCGCCACATTTTCCTCCAAGTTTTGGTGCTCCTGCAGAGCAATAGAAACTCTAATAAATTTCATCAGCAATTCTATCATTGCTCATGGCTGCTTTCTCTGTTGTAAAGTCTGTCAAAATAGTTGTGGGATTATAGGCCTCATTTCCTGAATTAACTATTAAGTGGTGGGTATGTTTTGGAAATTTTTTACGTGGAAACTGGAAACATGAATCTGAATTGTGTTTATTTTACTTTTAGAGAACAGATGAAAGGAAAAATATTGAACATCAGTTGTCCCGGGAATTATTACTAACTACTTGAATGCTTCACCTTTAAAAGTTTAATAGGTGCAGCTTTTGATAATATTACTGGCTATTCTAGCGTATATATGGTTTGGTCTGTACTGCACAATTTCTTAAAAGTAAGTTAGCTTGAAACTAGCTTAACCTTCATCCTTCTGATGGGATTGTGATATCATCTAAAAGCTTATAAACTGAACCGTGGCAAACCCTTGGATATAACGGTGTGATTGGTGTAATCAAAAGATAATGGTGTGCTGTGATGCAATGTCCATGCCTGTTCTGATAAAAATTGTGAAGAGTCATAGCCTTTTATCATTGCTAACGCAATCTTTCATTGTAGAATTCAGAATCCATCCTGTAAATTGATCCTTTTTCTGCGGGAAAATGTTAATCAGCAACTTATTTGATCATTGGATTGGTAAAATATGCTTGACAGTCTTAGATCCAACTGGTGGAAAGTGGATGTAGGACTTGAGGTATAACTAACTTAACTTCTTACATAAATCTCGTACACGGATGGCAAAGTCTGTTTTGAAGTCTATGGACAAAGCATGTTCTTACGTTCTTTAAGAAGAAAAGGATGCGGGGCATAATCTGATTGCTCTGTGCGATTTTCCAACCAACAGGATCTGCCGGATATGTTTATTCATCAAGAAAGGGCTAAAGTTTGTTATACAAGAAACATGGACTGTTTGATATTTGTCTTTGCAGATCTTTCAAACTTGTAAGAGAAATCTCGAGATCTTGGCTTCGCAGGTACATAGAAATACATATTTATTAGTCTCAAAGCAAAGCACAAGATGAAGGCGGAAGCAAGATAATGGGTTGTAGATTTCATCTAAATTAAAGGAGTGGACTTTTTCGCCAGTTCAAAAGAAAGGTATCTGGACTCGAGGGTCATTCTCTGTTTGAACAAAGTTGGCAGTTTCAGACAGACGATGTTTATGTTTGGAGTTCGAGAAGACAAACAAAAAGGTTAATTAGCAAACATGCAGTCATCAGATAAAAAGGGAAATGCTGTCTAAAGAAGACTTACATAGGTGAAGAGAGTCCAGGTCCTAGGAAGATTTTGGGCCATAAACTCAACGTGATCTAAGCAAATAAAGGGCAAAGCAGAAAGAGAAGTGATAAGTGTAGAATGGTGAGAGAGAGAGAGGACGACATGAAATCTATCTTGAAGAAGTTGCATTGCAGCTGTGAAATACGTGGTTTGCAGAACCGTGAAAGGTCCCATGTGAATAAGAGACAACTCCTCATTCATACAATGTTCCACGCAATGCAAATATCTGCTGGAAGGGGTTGCATGCGCGCATTTCCTGCGTGGTCCAAGGCAGGATATAGAAACCCACCCTTGTCTTGGATTTACAATCCTAGAAACATCAATGTCTAAACTTCAACCAAAGTTCTGATGTTTGTGTCATTGCTAAGAATGCAGGTACAAGATAGAGGTAAAGACGAGCACAAAATACGATCCGTTTATATTTATTTCTCAATTCATGCTTCTTATCTTGTTACAAGGAAATGTAAAATTTCAGTTAAAAGAGAATCTGGCTAACAGAGATACCATTAAAACTTACAAATATGAAAGTACTCAATTAGCATTCTTCTCTCAAATCATTTATGTTTGTCTTTCTCACCAATAAGAAAGGAGTCTTTATTGATATTGGGTTAGTGCACAAGGCATCAGTTACTGTTAAGTTACAGATGTTTTATTTCCTGACTCCAATTTCCATTACATGACGTTGCAAGCCAATCCCAATTTATACCAGTCATCCCCTTCAAAATCCTTGGGATGAAACGAGGTACAGTATGTCCTTAAGCTGGTTATTGAATTTCTTGCCACTCATAAGTCATAACGTCGTGGGAGGGGCACATCATTCACAAAATCAAAGTTGCACGTGCAAATTTCCAGGAAACAAAAGAGACAACTTGCCCCAACTAATTGTGGTGCAGTGTAGTCTATGAATGCTACGTAAAGCTTGCTTTGAGGCCTATATTGAATAAGCATATGTGAACTGCATGCATCACAAGCATGACTAGGGAGTTTCAAATAGCCTTTGTTGCTGTTGCTCTGCAAAGCCAAAAAACTCCTTGTTGGAATTCTTCTCCGTGTTTCATTCCTGACTCTTTGATTTATTGCTGAGAAGAAAGCTTTCAAAAGAAACTTGAAATATACGCAAGGAAAATATCCATTTTGGAGGGAGGAGAACTTATAATAAAAGCATGAGAATTCAAATTTTATTTACCTACAGATAAATTCTAAATTGGGGAAATACACAAAAAAGCCAGTCTAGCACGAGGCCCTGTGCGCATGATATCTCGTTGAAAATAATATGCTAAAACAACTGTGGCTGAAGCATTATTCATCCCAGCATCAAAAAAGATAAAGGCACTGATGACTGATCTCCATTGTTTCTTTACAAACTAAAAAGGAAACAAAAAAAAGGACAATTTTAGAAAATCAGAATATTTGATCTTCTAAAAGATTTGATATAGTTGTAAATAACTTATTAATAGCTATGATTCTGATTTACTAATTTAGGCTTATTTTAATCTTTCATTTACTTAGGCTGATTATAATTTTCTTAGTCAATGACTAATGTGTAGGAATTAGTTTGTTTTTCTAAAATAGGATAAATGACTCTGTATATATTAGTGTATTTAGTATATGGAGAAAGTAATGAAGAATATCAGTTTATGATCATGGTATCAAAGCCTTTCTATGGCACTTTTAAATTAAAAAAACCCCTCCTCTGTATCTTGGGTACTAGTTGCCGAACGTCTTTCAATTCTTCTTCACTTAATTCTATTTTTAGCTTCTCATAATGTCATATTCATATGAGAGTCAATCTACTATTATTAGTACTAATGATGAGGTGGAAACATTAGTTCAGTCAAAAGAAGAATTACAACACATACAATCTTCTTATAGGCTCAATGGCCAATATTATCTTCAATGGTACCAAGTGGTTAAAACCTTTCTCAAAGGAAACGGTAAATTGAGTCGTCTTATGGGAATTGTACCTTCTGCTGAAGATAGAACGTTTGCGAAATGGGATGAAGAAGATTTCGTGATCATGTCATGGTTGTGGAATTGTATGACACCTGAAGTAAGTTGAACCTATATGTTTTTAACAACTGCAAGAGAAACTTGGGAAACCATTTGTCAAACCTATTAAAAAATGCAAGATGTTGTAGTAATTTATGAGATTTGAACCAAAATCAATACCACAAAGCAAGGCAATCTTTCGGTCATTGAGTACTATAGTACTATGAAAAGCTTGTGGCGTGATTTGGATTACTGTCAAGATGTTAAAATGGAGTGTGGAGAAGATGTTGCAATGCTACCAAAGTTTATGGAAAGAGAGAAAATCTTTGAATTTCTAACAGACCTTAACCTAGATTTTGATCAAGTTCGAGTTTAGGTTCTAGGAAAAGAAATTCTCCCATCTCTTGAGGTTGTTTTTTCTATAATATGGGTAGAGGAGAGCCATCAAAAAGTGATGATTGATAATTGAATAAATTCCACAAATGATGGTTATAGTACTGAGGTCAATAAAAGAGAGAAACAACCTAACCAAGAAGGGGTCTGATACACTTACTGCAAGAAAGCGTATCACACTAAGGACAATTGTTGGAAACTCCATGAAAAGCCTTCCAATGTTGGGGAAAGAGAGGTAACCATGGTAGACAGTCTAGAGGACAAGCACACATGACAAATGCTGAAGTTGTTCCTAGTGAACAACCAAATCAAGATAGGGGAGAGATAGAAAAACTAAAATCCATATGGAAATCAGCTGAGAATCCCGAAAGCTCTTGCTCTTTGGCTCATTCAGGTAAGTCCTCTAATTCTTATGTTCTTAGTGCTCCTTTTTCCTATCTAAAGTTATACTTAGATTACAGGTTCGGGTGCTGCTGGCCATATGGTTTTCTCACATCAGTCTTTCACCTCATATAAACCTTGTCCTTACAACAAAAAATCAAAATTGCATATGGAAATTTTACTACTGTTGCAGGTCAGGGAATTATTCCTCTTAATTCTACAATTTTGTTAAAAGATGTCCTATATAGTTCTAAATTAGCTGTCAATCTTTTTTCCATAAAACACATTACATGTGACTTGAATTGCAAAGTGATTTTCCATCCCACACATTGTATTTTAAAGGATATAATCTCGAGGAAGCAAGGAAAGGAATGGGCTCTATATTCTTGATACTAAGGAAGACCAAAATTGCTCCCTTTCAAAGTCTTATCTATCTAGCTATTCTATCAATAAAGGGGACATTTGGCCTCACCATTATCGTCTTAGTCATCCACCATTTAGTTTGCTTAAAACTATGTTCCCATTGTTATTCAAAAATGTTGAAATGAGTAGTTTGTATTGTGATGTGTGTGAACTTATTAAACACAAGTGTGTTTCTTATCCATTGAGTAGTACAAGAAGTATGGTTCCTTTTTCACTAATCCAATATGATATACAGGGTCTTCTAGAATTCTAAACATTACGGGGATAAGGTGGTTTGTTACTTTTATAGATGATTGTACAAGAGTAATTGGGTATATTTAATGAAAAATAAATCTAAAGTTAGGGAAAATTTTCCATGAGTTTTCCAAATAATTAAAAAAAATAATTTGGAGTAAGAATAAAAAATTTATGAAGTGATAATGGAAGAGATTACGTTAACCAAAATCAATCATCTTTCCTTCGAAAAGAAGGAATTATTCATTACTCATCTTGTGTTAACACACCACAATAGAATGAGGTAGTTAAGAAGAAAAATGGATACCTCTTAGAAATTACATTAACATTGTTTTTTCAAAATAATTTTCCCAAATCCTATTAAAAGGAATCTATCTTTAATATAGCCCACTTGATAAATAGGATGCCCTCTAAAGTTTTTAGTTTCAAAAGTGCAATAAGTCTATTTCATGAATATTATCCAAATTCACAAATAGATTCCAAATTACCCCTAAGAGTACTTAGTTATGTGATTTTTTTCATTTTTATAACATTAACTAATGACAACTCGATCCAAGAGCATTAAAATGCATCTTTATTGGTTACTTTTCCACAAGAAAGGGCTTTAAGTACTATCATCCTACTTTTATTAAAATTTTCATTTCAATAGATGTTACTTTTATTAAGATACAACCTTTCTATTCAAAATCTCATCATCAGGGGAAAAGTGCGACTAAAGATAAAGAACATGAGCTATATTTCCCTAATTTACAGGTTATTGGTCAACCTGAAACTGTTCAGCTTAAAAATTTAAACTCACCACCTACACTGTCACTTGATCAGCCATATGAATAACCTCTTAACACACTAGAATCAACCCAAATTATACAACCAACAAAAAAACCTAGCCTGATCTACTCAAGCAGAAAAGAACCCAATTCCACTTAATTGCAAGTTCAATATTTGACTTTAGAATCAAGTACACTATAAGAATTACTGTCCCCATTGATTGATGATTTAGATGGTCTTATAGCTGTTAGGAAAGGAGTTAGAAATTACACTAAATACCCTATTTCCCAATTTATTTCTTCAAATAAAATCTCACATAAACACCACTATTTTCTCACTAATTTGGATACAATTCTATTCCCCAAAAACTTCAATGAGGCACTTAGATATGAGAATTGGAAACTTGCCATCAATGAAAAAATGAGTGCACTTAATAAAATTAATGCATGGGAAATTGTTAATCATCCAAAAGAAAAGAAATTAATAGGATTTAAATAGGATTATAAAATCAAGTTTAAAGCAGATGGATCCATAGAGAGGTACAAGGTTAGGTTAGTAGCCAAAGGGTACACTCAAACATATGAAACAGACTATCAAGAGACATTTGCTCCGTCAGCTAAGACGAACACATTCCACATTCTCTTTAGATGTTAATTTGAATTGGTGTTTACAACAATTAATGTCAAAAATGCTTTTTTACATGGTGACATTTAAGAAGAGGTATATATGGAGCCTCTACCAAGTTCTAAGAAATATTTTAAAGATAACCATGTGTGCAAGTTTTAAAAAGAACTTTATAGGCTTCAACAATCACCATGAGCCTGTTAGAGTAGTGCCCTAAAGGCAATCCCCTTTAGCGCTTTTTGTTCATAGTCATGTACAGACTTTATGAATAAAT
>JANIPM010000004.1:39484954-39495644 GCA_027478405.1 Erythroxylum cassinoides
TCAAATTTTTCATATAACTAAGATTTAACTTGAAACTTTTTGTAAATGTTAAGATTTATTCTAAAAGTTCCTAAATATTAATATTTAACTTGTATTTTGATTAAAAAATTATAGTCAAAATGCACTTTTTGCCTTAAAAACTGTAGTATCACCAAAATCAATGGGTATCAATTCCACTGAAAATATCACCTATTAAAATTTTAGGTTATGTTTAGTTGGACATCAAGTTTTTAATGGAATAAAATGGAATATAAATGAATGATTAGAAAATTGTTGTTTGAGAGGGATAGAAGGGTTTATAATATAATATAGTGAACTATTGTTTAAATGAAGAGTTTATAATGTAATATAGTGTAAAGTTATTTATCATTTTACATTCCATCCTAAACCCCTAAAATTAGAAGTTTTTCATTTTGACTGTTTAAGATGGAATAAGTTGTAATATGAAACCCTCCTCATCCATCCCGTTCCATTTCATTTCATTATAAACCGTCCTCTCAACCGATGGAATAATATTACATTTCATTTCATTCTATTAATAAACCTACAACTAAACATACCCTTAAAGAACTTATGTTCTTAATAAAAAACTAACGTATCAAGAGTTTCTCCTATATAAGTAGAGTTCAATCAGTCAATGTTGTTTGAGTTTCTCCTATATAAGTAGAGTTCAATCGGTCAATGTTGTATTGAATTTAACATATTATGTTTCTAAAAACTTAGTGAAAATAATTGAAATGATCGCTAGGATTTTCCTACGGTCTAGTAAACAACGGTGAAATAGGATGTATGGTTGCTTGGAAGGGGAGGAAGCATTGGTATGCTCTCCATCAGAATTAGTAACAAGGCTCACATGAGAAGAAAGCTAAGAAGAATACCGAAGGATAAATTAACTAGATGCATTATTACTATTTAAAAACTATAAGCTTTTGATCAGTCACTCCCACAAGCCACAGGTAACATCTCCTGGATCATGCTCACTATTTGAAAGGAACAGATGAGATTGTCGATTAAAGGGAACTTAGACGATGGCGCTTCTACTGACTTTTTGCAAGACAATGTGAATTTTTTGGAGCCTTTTGTTAATGATGGACAGTTCTCGGCTATTTGTAACATAATTCTTCAACAGGCTACGGTTAAGGGAGTATTACATGACAATACTTACAGCCTCACTTGTTCAGTCAACACCTGGACTGAGACTGTTGGATGCTCTTGAGATTGTTAGATTGGTAATTCCTTTGACGAGAGAGGAATTTGAGGTAATTTAAAATAGTACAGGCCAAATCAGGATACAACACGTGAGATAGTAAGACATATCCTTTTAGCTGATTCTCCAACTTATCCTTGATTTATGTTGGCCTTCGTTTGTTGTCCTGGTTTTGCACAGTTTCAGCCTGGTTCCTGCTTTTTCTCATGCCTTGTAACTTACTGTTTGTACCTTTTCCAATTAATTCATTACTTTCCCTTTCTTGAAAAAAGGAACTATACTCTTTAGTGAAATAGTGCAAAAGAGCAAGAAGTGAAGGATTGTAGATCCGACCACCTCAAATGGATTAGACCTTCCAGTAAGTAATTACTTCAAAACTGAATGTTTGACAACATGCGGAACAAAAAATCTAAATCAACGAGCTGTGGAGTGATTCTTTGGGATTGAAAGGGCAGTCTAGTGGCTACAACTCGCATCCCTTGCCATTTCCTTTTCCCAAACATGGTTGAGACATCAGGAGTACTTGAGAAGGTAAAACTGCTAAAAACAACTTTGAATCCAAAAGAGTATTGTAGAAAGTGACTCTTCAGTAGTAATATCTGCTATCAATACATGTTTGATATCTTATGCAAGTTTTGAAGGCATTGCTAATTATATCAAAATGTGAAGTGGAGGGAATTCTGAACATTGAAGTCGGACAAATCAAGAGGGATGGAAACAATATGGCACACTCTCCCACTTCACTTTTTCATAGAAATTCTGTTAGTGAATTTTTTTTGTGGATACACCAACTTGCTTTTGGGATCTTGCTCGATATACCTTTCTTAGTTTTAGAAAGAAAAGAAAAAGAAAATTCAACCTAAGAAGCACAACATAGCACATCACGAAGATAGATGACAAAAGCACAAAAAATAAAAAGGTTACACATTTCTCGTCCAAAGTGTGAGAATTACCGAAAAGAGGGAAGAAGCCTGAGAATTTGCTGGTCAAAGAAATGGAATTTTGGAGAAGTGACCAATCCGGTTTACAGATTCCTTTTATCTATTCATACACTTCAAGACAAGGAAGTTGTTCCATCTGGCATTCTGGGATGTGCAAAAGAGTTTACAATATAGTTACTTAGCCTAACCAGAACGCAAATGGATGATCCAATTAATGACTAATGGGGGATAAACAAATTGGGTGAACCAAATGATGAGACACAAAATGAACTGATCACATGATGACTACAGATAAGAGGTGAGAAAACCATACTTAAGATGCGAAAGCCTCCTATGATAGTGGCTTCACAAGAGCACAATAATAAATACAGTAATGTAAGTTCCACTAAATGCAACCGGTTCAACGCCTGATGAAGTTGAGCAACGTCTCAAACTCTGAATGCAGCTGACTTTTAGCACCCTAATGGAGCCTCAAGTATCTCCCCTTAAAATAAATAACGTGGTCAAACTAGATATTTGTTGTCATTCGAGTTAAGAGCTTGATAACAGCAACCCAACCCAGCATGCATTTAAAAGAAAATAATGACAAAGCTCCTTCGAGAACAAACATCCACAGGTGTAGCAACCAGGAAGGAATTCCGGGTGGAAATTCCACTTTCCTTTTTGGGATCTGACACGGCCAAACCTCTGCAAACCCAAAATCCCTGCTAAAGATGCACAAGAAGAAATATTTAACTTATAGATTCGCTCCCATTTTGATCCTCTGCACCCTCAGGGTTGGTACGTCTAGGCGAACTGTTTTCGGTACCCTCACTGGGATTATCAGATAAGATTGGAGCAAGAAATTCATTTTCTGAAATTTCTGAAGCATCATCAAAACTGGCTAAAGTAGTAAAATTCTCGAAGTACTCAGTTGTCAGTCTCAGCAATGTATAACGAGATCCATTGTGCTCCACAAGCTCAAATTTGTGTTCTGGAGTATGCTGCTGATTGAACCGTCCTGGAAGTTTGGACTGAGTATTGTAGCAGTCTCCACAGAGGTCAAAACCTATCTTCTCCACACAATCCTTACATCTGTATCTATCACCAACAATGGGGTACACCTGTTGACATATAGTAGAAAAAGTAACAAGCTATAAACAATGGCCAAAATGGTATTCAAAAGTGCATAGGGTACGATTAACTCCAAATGATAAGATACAAGCTGGACCAATAAAACATAACTAAGGAACAAAAAGTTACCCCACAAGAATCACACCCAACTCCAACATGAACCTTTGATTGAGGATCAGCACACGATTGTACATGTTGTTCCCCCGTATTAGAGTGTAACAGAGAGCAACTTTTACTAGCTTTAGTAGAACCTGAAAGCAGATGTGTATCAGTAACAAACAATGGAATTTGGCCTCAAGTTATACAAACATCATTTAGTCAAAGCTGTGCAATAACAATTTCTGATATCAGGGCTGGTAAACATAAAAAAAGAAAGAGGTGCCATCTCATACACCTATAACTAAGACTTCCCCTTCGCCGTGTCCCTACCCTCTCATTATGTTCTATTGAGTTGAAACCTTCACGTTTTCCTTTCTCCCTCAGCACATAAAGTGTCCTAAATTAATATTCAGTAGATATGGAAAACACAAGAGAGTGAAAATAATTAAATTGAATGCAAAAAAACTAGAATTCATAGAATTTTTTTATTTATAATTTATATTTATAGGAGTTTCTTTGTAGAAGAGTTTATAGATAATTATAGAACAAAAAGATAAAAAATCCTATATTTAAAAAAATGCAAATCGTTATACACCACTTATAATAAAGCAATATTCTTTCGATAGTGCAGGAGAATCAAGCAATACATACAGGCATTTTGATTTTCATTCTTGATAGGCTGTCGTTTCAGCTGAAGAGCATTTCTTCCTAATGCATACTCTTTGGGGAATTGCTCTTCCAGGAAATGATCAAACTCCAAACATACGTTTGGAAAACACGTCGGGTGCAAAATTTGACATTCTTGGCATCTGAGCATCTCCTCTACCCGATCAATGATGCAGGTTTGACAATACACTGAAACAATTAAAGAATGACAGAAAAAGAACAAAATCAAATTTGAAAAATATTAGACAGAAAGGCAATGGTACCTCAAAGCATATCAGAGAGCTAATTCAAATAAGAGAGCAATTGGTTGGAAGCAGCACACTGTACATCAACAATTCTAGTAGAAGTACCATGGCCACAGTTAAGAACCACCGGATGAAAAAGTAGTTGCTTGCATGCAGCACACTGGAGATCAACAATTGAAACCTGCTTGCAATCTTTATTAGGTTCATATGTAGGTGAGACAATTTGGTCACTTTCTTTGCTTTTGGTCACCTCATAGTTCATATCGGAGTTTTGATTGGGAATATACATGCCAGTATCTTGGTTCATGGGATTGAACTCCATCTGCTGCATACTCTCTCTGGTAGGGCAAGGCTCCAAGATCAAGTTGAACTTCTTTGTTGTGGATGACGAACACGAAAGATGCCTCTGGCTATCATATTCTTGATTGGTATGTGAATCACATGCATTAATGTTCAACACTGGAGAGAAATAGCCTGATTTCTTTTCCTCCTCTGTTACAGACAAATAACAACGGTGTGAAACAACGTAATCTCATATTAGGGGATTGCCCTGATGAGTTAAAAATGAACTCAGATGGATGAAGAGATGCTACAATTAAATTCTAGCCTGATCACTTACAAAGAAGCTCTAGTTACTAATATTACTGATTTGAGACTAATCAATAAACTAAGCCTCAAAACAGATATTTATGCTGAATGCTGTTATATGTACATGATATCAGACAAATGTCCTCCTCAATCGACCAGCATATCAACAACATGAACGTATATAAAAGAAAGAGCAGAGTCTACAGCATAACTAATTTTCAGATAGCAGGAACATCAGTACATTCAAAATGCAAATGTTTACACCAAGTACCACGTTTCTATTCTATGGCAGGAGAGGATAAAGAAATACCTAGAATTTGATCGTCTCTCCTCTTAGAAGCAATAGGGTACATCTTTAGAAGCAGAAAATAGAGCATCTGGCAGATGGTCGGGAAGTGATTATATGGGTGCCTACAAATGGGGCAATGAGACTCACGCAGGAAATTCATCGATTTATGGACACACCAGAAACAGGCGATGTGACCGCAAGCTGTAGTGAAAATAGGATTACAAATAAATGTGAAAAATAACATCCATTAAGTACTAAATAGAATTTCGTTAGGATAGATAAAAGCCTTACGGAGAACAATGGGTTTGTGCAGAAGGTCCCTGCTTACGAAATAACAAAAAGCAAACAACTTAGCATCGCTCAATTTTAAGAATGAAGAAGAAGAAGATATTTCTTTTTATTTTGTAATTTCCTCAATACCCAATAGTTCCTCAGGCACCACGAACATTAGAAAACAAATAACAAACAAGACCTGAAATGGTTGGTCGAACAAGGCCTCCATAGATAGATATGTCTCCCCTTTTCTTTTCTCTCAAAATAATAATTACGAAAAAACCAAGAAGGGAGAGTAGGATAACTTACAGGCAAACGCAACATACAAAGGAGTCGGAAATGGTTTCCTCCGTTTCAACGGGATTCTCCAGAACTTGATCTCCTCGACTCTCCTCCATAGGTAAGAGCTTATTAGGGGATTTTCGAGAGAGAGAGAGAGAGGATAATAGGAGGCTTAGATTGGCGGTGAATACAAAGGCAATGCGACATTGCATGAGTTATACTTATACTGTTTTTTAAAATTAATTTTCAAATTCTTTTATATCATATATTATTATACCTGATCTTAGAATAGTGTAGCGCATTGAAGTCGGTCCAGGCGTCAAAATGTCAACTTCACGCCAGTTTTAACCTTCTTTAGTTCAGTTCAGGTTCAGCGCCAGTTACCAGCTGCTCTCCTTTCTCCGTTAAAAAAGGCTTCAAGTAATAAAAGAAAAGTGAATCAATCATCATTCAGCACAATCAATTTATTGCAAACTTAACTTTGTTTATCTAATGACTAAAAAGTTTTAAAGAGCAAAGTTTCGATTTCGAAAAAGATGAAGGGGAATTTAAAATGGCATAAGATCCAAATTAAAACTTGAAATGAAAGAAGTAGTGTACCTGACACAAGTTTTTTGAAGACACTTCTCTTTTAAGAAGGGAATTTCGTTTCGTATAAGATAAGAAAAAACATTGAACCCTACTCAACATGAGTCAAAATTATAGAAAGAAAGCCTCAGCCTAAGCAATTCCCCACTTAGCTCACGAGATGACGTTTGGGATTTCGTGTTCAGGAACATCATGCCATACCAACCTCTTTATCTTTATTAATATTAATCAAGGTTAACAGTAAAGCAGTACAAATAGCAACACAACTATTTGCAACAATTAGATCACGAAAACCATAATTTAATTTCAAGGTATTGAAGATAAGACATCATAGCACGAAATACAGGTAACTCAGAAATGTGGCTTCAGTTTAGGAAAAAAAGTTTTAGAGCAAAACTGGATTCATTTCGATATGCCAAATTGGAATGAATACAATTGAGACATTAAGAAGTCTTGCAATTCAACAATCTACTTGCTCAATTCAAAACATGTGGATCAAATTCCAAAGGGTCTTAATTCAACATCAGAATGCTATTATATAATCTTCTAGCCATCACAAGGGGAATGCAATCCATGCGAGAATAACCAAGAGTCGCATAACTCGGATGGAAAACACATGAATGAAACTGGCTCCCATTGAGCTCTTGAATGCACTCCCCTAAGGATAATGATCGAATCTTCACCAAGGTCTGACTCATAGATGCCAAGTAATCCGCACTTTCATCCCAACCATTGTTTTGAAACCCGGATCGGACCGGCCGGTTTGACCGGTTCGATCAGTGACCGGTCGGCTATCCGGTCCAGATAATCTGTAAAAATCAGTCCCTAATTGAACCAGTAAGAACTGGTAAAAACCGATCAATTGACTGGTCGAATCGGTCCGGTTCGACCACTGGTTCAATAAATTTTTTATTTTTTTTTATTTTTTTTATTTTTTGGTATATGTTTCTATTTTTAAAATATTACTAATATTATATATAATTAAATATAATTATGACGTCGCATTGATTCGATCGGTAGTTGAGCCGGTCGAACCGGTGACCAGTAAGGCCTCCGATTCGATGTCTGATCCGGGTTTCAAAACCTTGATTCCAACAAATGTAGTTTACCATCTCAGTGTTCGCCTGCAAAAAGAGATTAAGCTTATAATGGTAGGCGCAAACAATGAAGGGCCAAAAAGGGTAAAAAATAAAAGAAAAAAGAAAAGAGAAGTTCAGAAAGCAACATCAATAACATAACTCATCAAGCAATCCAACCTTCAATACCTGGAATGAGAATGTTTGCCTGTCACTTTCAACATCAAAAATCGACACTACTTTATCTGATGCTGTTGTCAATAGCTGCCCAATTCTTGGTTGAAATCTCACTTGTGCAGTACCTCCCTGGTCAATGTTGAAACACAGTTCTCGATTCTTCTTCAAATTGAAAGTCAAAAGGGGAAAGAAGGAAGAGTAATCTGCACCGAAACATACCTTAGACACACGAGAACAAGAAAACGAATTGATATTCCAATAGCCAATTTCATTGTCATTATCACTAAAACAGAAAAGATCTGTTTTCTCAGGGTGGAAGTCTAGAGACATAACAGGTGGGCTGTGCCCTGTATATGCTTGCAAAGAATAGCTTGGCTGCCACATAAACTTAACATGTGTAAACCATGGCAGTGAAAAGCAAAGCTGCAGGCAATAGAAGGTAACAAAATAGATGGAAAACCATTGTTTCAATTGTAAGACATAGCTCCACAGAGCCACAACTTGAAACAAGCCAATTACATGAACAGAAAAATATCTCTTACATTTGCTTCATCCCATAATCTCACACATTTATCAACTGAAGCTGTTGCCAGTTGAGTTGAATTAATCCGGAAGCGAACATCTGTAACAACTAGCTTATGCTCTTCAGGCATAACCTTTGTCTGCATGTTATTCATATTCCAGAGGACAACTTGATCCATAGGACAAAAAATAAACACACAAGGTCCCTTCAACTTTATTTCTTCAGTCAATTGTTAACAAGATCAGTTGTTATATATTGGTTGTAACCAAATACATTTCTATACAACTGACAATGGCATTATAGATAGGTCTATAATCTACAGAACAAGTGCAAACAAAGTGCGAGGGGGGCTTCTCATCGCTCTAGCCAGGTGGTTTCATGACAAAGGAATCATTAAGTGTATATTGCCCAGAGTTAGGATTCTATTGCACGTCAACTTTGAAAAACCAAAGGTGTTAATTGTTTCGCAAACTTTTCGTAAAGTCCTTTGACACGAACAAAATAAAACCAAGCAAAAACAAAATAATAAGAACATCAGAAATTTGGTAACACAGTTCGGCACACCTTGTCTACATTTGCGGGGCCCTCACCCAACTTAATAAATTTTACTAAAATACAATAAATTTACCCAAGGCTTTACTAAGTCAACATCACTCAACCCTTGACACTATCTCTCAACCTCACTTCTTGTAAAAGAATTTCACATCCAATAGTACGACCATCTCGTACTAACCTTGACAGAGGATTTTCTCAAACGAATATTTAATGATAATGAAACAAACTAAAAAACTCATGTGATTAAATACAATTTAACATAAACGACAACACTTGAGATAGTAAAGAAAAAAAAACTTCTCAATCGGTTCAGCTCCTCTATGATAGATCTGGAAGTCGTTGCAACAAACATTTGAATTTTAGTGCTGGCTTGCTATAACTATAATCTCTGGATTTGCGCGATCATTAATTGCCGACAGTTGATCAATCAAATGAGTACAACGACCCTCTTTCTGCAGTCCAGTTGTATGATGCATACGACTTCCAAGAGTGACCAGAGGGACTACTAGGAGATGAGAGGAGAGGACATATGGACTCTTGGAATTTTTCAAGTAAACCCACAATCTTTCTCAATTGGAAAAAGCACGCACACCACTAGAGATGTCTTTTTTTAAGAATTCAATTTACTTACTCACTCACACCACATGGTTCAACTCTTTCACCAATCAATTTGCTCCACACAAGCAACATCGTAGCAACACCGTATCTTAACTACATACACACTCCCACTTGATTTAGTCACCGCACACTTTGATAGACTTCTAAGTTAATTAGGAGATGTGCGTAATCCATAAAATTAAATAGAGTTCCACAACAACACCACCACTTTAACAGCTTCATTAATATTTTCTGCAACAGCAACATCCCAAATACAAATTCATCCAATTTATTCATTTTTCCATCTATATAATAATTCCATTATCAACATGTCCTATATGTCCAATTAAAATGTCAAAACTAAATAAAGATATATATAATATATCTTAACAAACTTGTTTACTTACATTGCTGCTAGGACTAAAATGGCATGTTATTCATTCTAGAACAAGTGGTGATGAGATTAGCCGTGCTTAATGGAAATGTGTCTCACGTCATTTTTATATATACTTGTAGATATGACAACTAAAATCTTGAGCGGTGATTTGTTCACCACTAAAAATTGGGATGGGTCCAATTATGACATGTGACAAAGGAAGATTCAGTATCTTCTAAATGAACGAGAACTGCTTAAACATTTGACCATAATTATGACTGCACCTTCAGTTAAGACAAAGACAGAAAAGATATTGATACTGCTAGTGATCAATATCAAGCATCCTTAGAGGCTTATGAAGATTGGTCCAAAAAGGATCGTAAGGCATGTTATACTATGTTGTATTTCATGAATGACGATCTAATTGGAGAGTTTGAGGATTGTGCCACTGCTAAGGACATGTAAGACAAACTTAAGATCACTTTTGGTCAAACATCCACTACAAGGCTTTGTGCTTTACACCTTAAGTGGATGAACTACGAGATTAATACGACTTGTACTATGGCTAAACATTTACGAACCATGAGTGCTATGGTTTGTGATCTTAAAGCAGCTGGCTAGGCTATCTCTGAAGAGGAACAAGTCCTGAACGTGATTTTGGCTCTTCTAGATCATACTGAGCATTGGAAGAATGTGAAACTTGTTTTGACACATAATAAGAATCGCAAAACCCTTTCAGAGAGCACTAGGCACCTCAAAATGGAGGAGGATCGCTTAAAAGCAACTGACTCCTCCAATGTGGCTCTTGTTGCTAAAAGCAAAGGACCAAAGGGCAACAATGCTAATCGAGGTAAAAGAAAAGGTTCTCGGCCTCCTCAAAGGAATGGACCAAAAGGTCATATTGTTAAGAAGAAAAAGGATAAAGGCTATGGAGAGAAAAACATGGCATGTGTGAAGTGCTATAATTATGGAAAGAAAGGTCATTTTGCTCGGGATTGTCCTGAACCTAAGAAGGTACCTTTCTTATCCATAACTCCTGATTTATATGTTTGTTCTCATGCATTAGTTGCTAATTCTCTTCCTAATTGGATTGTA
>JANIPM010000004.1:39647553-39663409 GCA_027478405.1 Erythroxylum cassinoides
ACGGCCAATTAGAGAAGGTAAGCCCAAATAATGACTTTGACCCAAAGGTAAGTGCACTCCAAGTAAATCTAAAATGGTCTGCTTAACATCCGGGGCAATACATGGGCTAAAAAGAATGCTAGACTTACCATAATTGATGGACTGACCAGAAGCTTCTTTATAAATGCCCATAATGCTCTTAACGTGGGTAACTTCAGAGACCGTGCCATTAAAGAAGAGCAACGAATCATCGACAAAGAATATATGTGAGATCCTATGACAACCTAACTTTCCTGGCAATCATGAATCACCCCACGCCTTTCACCATCTTGTAGTAGAAGTGAAAGTCTCTCTGTTACAATTAGAAACAAATAGGGGAGATAGGATCCCCTTGTCGTAGCCCCCGACTCGGGATAATAGGGCCCACCTCTGTTCCATTAACCAAAATCATATAGCTAATGTTAGAGATACACATTCTCATCCATTGAACCCCAAACATCAGAAAACCCTAGAGCTGTCAACATAGCAAGCAAATATTCCTAGCTGACTTTGTCATAGGCTTTGGCTATATCAATCTTTAGTGCACGAGAACTAGAATTGTCCCTTGATCGTTGCTTCAAACCGTGTAAAGTCTCAGAGGCCACAATAAAATTATCCGTAATTAATCTTCCAGAAACAAAAACAGATTGGTTCAAAGAGATAATCTTGGTCAAAATAAGCTTCAATCGATTGGCTAATGCTTTAAACAATATCTTGTAGAGCACATTGCATAACGCAATTGGTCTAAATTCGGTAACTTGCAAAGGATTATCACATTTTGGGATTAAGACAATAAGAGTAGTAGCCAAAGATGGTGGAAGGGTACCTTGTTAAAGCCAATCACGACAAGCCTGACATATGTCACCACCTAGAATGCTCCAAAATTTTTAGAAGAAAGCGGGGTTCAAGCCATCCGGGCCCGACGCTTTATTTGGGTCCATCTGAAAGAGGGCATTGCAGAATTCCTCATCTGAAAATGGAGCAGTAAGTGCATTGTTAGCCGATTTGTCTACCAAAGGCCTACCTAGCCGAATCATAGCTCCACTAGAAGACTCGGTAGCTTGAAAAAGATTAGAGAAATAAGTGTGAATCAACCCACAAATAGCAGTTTCATCCGTTGTAAATTCCCCAGTTTCATCAGTTAGTCTGGTGATCTGATTCCTTTTTCTGCGGGTTTTCATACTGTTATGGAAATATTGGTATTTTTGTCACCATTTCGAAACCAAAACGCTTTAGCTTGCTGCTTTTCCGCCTCTAGGATTGCATTCCATTGTACTTTTAAACGTGGAACCTCAGTTGTGTCGAGGTTACGTTATTCCGCTCCTAACCTTCTTTTAATCGTTTCTTTTTGAGCCCACCTTAACCAATTCCTCTGCTTACCCATAATTGTATGTGATCCAAAACCGAAGACGTGTGCTCGGAGAAATATAAAGTAGCCCATTTGGACCAAGCCTTATCAACCGTCTCTCGAATATCAGGCTTAGAAAGCCAGAAGTTGTCAAATCAAAATCACCGTTTAACCCCATCCGAACCTGTGCTAGCAGTGTCAATCAATAAGGGAGAGTGATCCGAAATTGGAGTAACAAGGACCTAACAAATAGCATCTCGAAACAAAAAGCTCCACTCGGCATTAGAACATGCTCTATTAAGCTTCTCCTTAACACAAACTGTAGAACCTTCCCTATAGGTGTATGTGAAGGACGAGCCTACCTGCATAATATCTGAAAGACGAGCATCACTCAATGCTTCACAAAAACCCAAAATTAAATGAGAAGGCCGAGGAGGACCACCCAATTTTTCATACAAAGCAGCAATGTTGTTAAAATCACCACAACATAACCAAGGAAGCTGACTCCTAGCTACCAAAGTTTGTAATAGGTTTCAAGAAGCCCGTCTCCTAGCACTCTTTCAGAAGCCATAAAAACCAATCAGGCGCCACTGTGCATTATCAAATCCAATCATACATTCAATAAAGTTGGGAAAATAACCTGAAACCTTAAGCTGAATATTCTTCGATCATAAAATAGATAGACCCCTACCGATCCCAATACTGTCTACAGAGAAGCAATTTGCAAATATGAGCTGACTACGTAACGCTTCCATGCGTCCTCCATGAACTTTAGTTTCCATCAAAACAACATTATTGGGCGATAGCTTCGGATAAGCTCCCGAAGAGCTCGAACCGCAGAAGGATTCCCTGCCCCTTTACAGTTCCAACTGATGATTCTCATAATAGTCGGTCGACCCGCTGAGCGGGTTTGACCGTTGGTCTAAAAATGGTATCTATTACCGAATCCTTGGAGTTAGAAATGGAACAGAGATGGTTTTGAGCCGAGCTTATTTTTTCCTCTCATCATATTTGTCTATGGGATCATCTTCACTAGACTCATTTGAAAGTAACTGAACCGCACCAGTCTGGTCCATATCCATACTGTTCGTTGTTAATATCATCCAATCCCCATGCGTGTGTGCCCCTAAAAAGGAATTGAGGAAAGTCTGGGATGGCAACGGAGTGTTCAGACTTGTGTCAGCAGTGATTGGTCCTGATTGCAAGCTTGTTCCATCAAATCCAAGTCTCAGCCAAGAGCTGGATGGGCGATTATTGTAGCGAGGGATAGCCCGAAGATTTTCACTCCATAAAGATTTCAGGTCTTCCTTTTTGTGATGGAGCAGGAGATCATAAAAGGAATCAGTATGACTTAGCTTACCACAAAAATAACAATAAAACTGGAACATTCGATATCTAAACGTGACGTCCATCAAAATCAATTAATTTCTTTTTCCTCTTTAAAGGTTGTCTAATGTCCATCCATACCCTAATTTTCATAAAAGAATCTGTCCCTTCATTATTAGAATGACCTGTGTCATACTCCAGGAAAGAACCAATAAAATTTCTCAACGAGGATGCCACTGTAGCAGTCATAAATCCCGGCTTCAAGTCATAGACCTCAACCCAAACATCCACATAAAACAGCGGAATAAGAAGGGGATATTCCCCAGGTTTTATTGGGCTGAAAACTAGGAGGTGCTTATTAAACAACCATGGAGCTCCTGATATTACACGTTCAAGATCAACAGAATGGAAGAATTGGAACAGGTACCGTTTGGCTCCCAAATTAGAAATTGCAATTCCCCCCAGAGGATGCCAGAGATCCGCAAACACTTCCCGCATAGAGAGAAAATTAATTCAGTTATAAGTCAGAAACATACTGACTAGACAAAGCTCATAGGACACCAGCGTTGACGGAGCAAAGTGCGGGATTACTAGCTCCTAATCCTCCTCAACCGAAAGAGATAGATAGTTGAAGTCGGCCTCCATAGCCGAACAATAAGAAGACAACTGAGTGGGCTCAGTGATCCACGTACAAGCCAAGACTAAGCGTTAATACAACAGCTGATATTGACTGCTTGAAAACTCTATTCAGAGCATATAACAGAGGAGACAACACCGAGTATGCAGACGCTACTCCAAACAGCCACAAGACTCTCTCATAAAATCTGATGCAGTATCCCCTTTTGTTGTTGTCGTAGCAGATATTGATCATACATGAACAGTGAAGAAATCCCTTTTAGGCGGAATACACAGCAGCGGGAGTGGGTGTCTTGAATACATTGTCTATAACGTACAACAGAGGAGACAATACCGAGCAATCAAGTGATGAGACGAAGAACAGGGACTATAATCGTGTTGACAAAACAGCTAGGAGACTCGGTGATTGAGAGAAGAACGAGATTATGCAGAGAGTTTCTGAACCCTAATCACCTCTTTCTATCTGCTACTCCAACACTGGTTTGAAACATACAGCAGAGGAGACAACACCGAGCAATCAGGTGGGGAGACGAAGCATAGGGACAATAATCGCTTCGATAAACAGCTAGGAGTCACGATGATTGAGGGAAGAAACGAGATGATGCATAAAGCATACGAAACTAATAAAAAACATTCAAGATCTTTATAATCATATCAATTCAGTATACATATTCTTTAATAAGCTCAATATGTTTGTTTAAGTATTTTCATATTTTAATGAAGAAAGTAATCTAATATGCGTTAGTTTTACTATTCTATCAATATCTCCTTATAATGGAACTATAATTAGGAACAATTTTTGAATTATAACTAAATGCAATTTGAATATCATAATTATGATCTCATCATAATTTTAATTGTACAGTATTTATTCCAAAATTTTTATCTTTAGTATTAAGCATTAAATATAACTAATAATATATATGAAGATAAAGAATGTCTTTATTGAATAAGTTAATCATGTCATATATTAATTACAACAAATCAATTAATTGTAAGGGTATGAATTAATAATCATGTATTTATACTAAAGACAAACACCTATGTATCTAATATCATATTCATCTATATTGATCATGTCTCTTTTGAGATAATAGTTTAGTGAGAAGATCTATAACATTCTCTTAGTAGACACTTGCTCTAATGTAATATCTTTTTGCTCCCTTATCTACTTGATCAAGTAAAACTTTTTAAGCATATGGACCATTGATGAGATATTGGTTTTTCTACATGTCCAATTGCGCCATTGTTTTTACATAATAAAACTATTAGCTCAACAACGTTAAGAACAACTTTAAGTTCAATAATGAGTATATTAATTTATATAGCTTTCTTTATCACCTTAAACACTTAAATATACTTTATATGATCTCAGTATAAATAATAATTAGTTTCTTACAACTTTTCTAACATACTAAACCACCATTTAGAGTAAACATGTATACTAACTATGATATGTTATCATCATGATCAAACTAAACATTCGCATCTGAATACCTTTAAACTTTTAGTTTAGCTTCTCCATAAACTATGAAAATGTCTTTAGTTTTTCTTAAATACTTAAAAGGCATTTTTCATAACTATTGAGTGACTAAAACTAAAATTGGCTTAAAATATGTTTGTTATGCACAAAATATAAGAAACATCTGATCTCGTACATATCATTGCCTATATAATTGATCCAATAACCAAAACATATAAATTACAATCCATTTTATCTCTCTCTTCTTATGTATTTGGACACATAGTTTGAGATAGAAATCTCATGTGACATGAGTGAGGATCTCCTCTTGGAATTTTTTATGTTAAGCCTTTTTTACTCATTGTCTATATACATAGACTAGGATAAACTATGCAACCTTTCTGATATATCTCTATCGATCTTTATTCACAAAATGTAGATTGCTTCTCTTATATCATTTACACATAAATTTTTAGATAACCAAATTTTTACACGTTGAAGCATCGATATGTTATTTACAATTAATAATATGTAATTTAAATATAGTATTAAGAAGATGATTACACTCCTACTAACCTTTTTACAAGTTTCATCCACTTTTTTTAATAAAATCAAACACTTTAATTATTCCAAATTCGTGACACTTATTTAAATCTATAAATATATATTTGCAACTTACATACTCGATTAGATTAAAAACTTTAGGTTGTGTCATATACATATCCTCAAAATAATTTCTATCTAGGAATGTTGTCTTGTCATTCATTTCCTATATTTTATAATCATAGTATACAATAATAGTCAATAAGATCCTCATGGACTTATGGCTTGCTAATAGTAAAAGGATTCACCAAATTTAACTTATTATTTATTTTTGTAACCTTTAGCCACTATGTTTGTAACTTTTAGCCACTAGTTTTGTTTTATACATATTTACATTATATGCATCCATCTTAGTTTTCTTTTAAAAACTTATTTGCATCCAGTAGGTAAAATCCTATTTTGAGCAATTAATAAAGTCTATACTTGGTTAGTAATGGGTTTTATTTTAAATCTCATGACTTTATACCATTTTAAAGAAGCAATGTATCATCTTTCCCCTTTTAATATATAAATCAAATTGAGTTGGGAAACAACAGATCCTACTAGTGTGTCATAAATTATGTGTCTCTTGAACCATCTATATATCTGTTGTTTCCCAACTAAAGTTGATCTATATTTACCATTTTAAAGAAGCAATGTATCATCTTTCCCCTTTTAATATATAGATCAAATTTAGTTGGGAAACAATAGATCTTACTAGTGTGTTATAAATTATGTGTCTCTTGAACCATTATATATATATACAATTTAAGGTTCTTGTTTATCTGGATATGCATTTCTAGTTGTTAAACTTCTCTAAGTTCTACCTCCCACTACTTTCCTTGATTGAATTCTCTTTCTAAAATGTAACATATCTTAAGACAAACATCTTTTGCTCAAGAGAATGGTAAAATTGATATATGATACTTAATTTTTAATACCCTAAAATTTGCAATTATCTATTTTAATTTAAAGCTTATAATATGTTATACTGTTCATATAAACATTACACCCCTAAATATTTAAGTCTAAAAACTTTGGTCTACTACCAGTCCATATCTCATATAGTCTCTTATCCATTGATTTAGATTGAACTCTATTTAAAATGTAAGCAACAATTTCAAAGGCATATCCCCAATAGAAAATAAAAAAGGTCATTATGATTCATTATGAAACATGCCATATCTAATATAATACGATTCATTCTCTCAGATACTCTATTATGTTATGGAATCTATTATGAAAGAATCTCATTCTCTTTTAAGTAATAAACCTTATAGATTAAGTATTCATCGCCTAATCAGATCTAAGTATCTTAATATTTTTACCATTTTATTTCCCAACCTTAAGTCTAAATTCTTTGAATGCAAACTTTTGTTTTATTAAATACACATAATCATATATAAAATGGTCATTTATAAATATAATGAAATATAAGGATACTCTTATACTACAAGTAGATATAGGGTCATAGCATCTAAATATACGAGCTCTTTTAATACACAAGCACATTCTCCCTTTCTACTAAAGGATAATTTGGTCATTTTATCTAGCAAACAAGGTTCACAAGCTTCATATAATTAATAATGAAAGTGGCCTAAATATACTTCTTTCTGTAACATTATAAATCTAGTTTCATTGATATGACTTAACCTATAATTCCATAAATAAGATGGATTTTGGTCACTTAATTTTCTTTTCTTACTATTTATATTAAGGATTAACCTTTTTATATCTAATTTATACAATGTAATACATATCCATAATAAGCATCATTTTTATAATGAATAACTTTTATTTTCAATAATAAAGATAATTCCATTCACATTTAAATAAGAAATAAAAATAATGTTTCTTGGAATATACAAAACATGACAACAATTATTTAGTTTTAGTACAAGGTTAGAAGGCAGAGCTAAACTATAAGTTTCCATAGCTAATGCAATCACTCATACTCTATTGCTAACTTATTGGTCCATTTTACCTTTCCTCAATGATCTACTCATTGATAATAACTACACATTACTATAAATGTGAGAATCACAACCGTTATCTATATTCCATATCATAAAATAAAATTAGAAGGATTAATCTCAATCATAAACATATATGAGGATGAAGCATCATTAATTTTTTTGTCCATTAGGCTAGTAGGATAAATTTTGCAGTTCCTCTTCCAATATCTATTGAATTCACAATTTAAATATATGCCTTTGTTGTTTTATCTTGCCACCATCAATTGACTTTATTACTTTAGTAGAAGTCTTTTGTTTCCTGATTATATTCTTCTTAGAACCTTTTTTTGGTACTCTTAGAAGACTACATAATAAGAATAGAATTGGATTCCTTCTTAAGGCACCCTTCTATAGTCTTGTAATGATATAATACTTTGAAAGTCTTAAAATGTCTATCCTACTTTATATACCAAACTATTCCTTAAGATGTAATATCATAATGTGAGCATCCATGTTCCTAAGTTGCCTCTAAAGCATAGGTGCTAGTCAACATCACACATATAAATTGTTCAACATCATCAATATGACGTTGATATCTCTATCAGACTTTATTAGTTGCATTCACATTAAGAATTAATAGAATTATAGTGTCAAGATCATGTAATTCTTTTTCTTGCTTGAGAATAATTCTCAAGTTGTAAAATTAGTCTAAGAAATTAGGTCTAGTAATAAAACTTAATACTTTAAAAAGTATTTTGGATTAAGATTACGCCTAGCTTGAGCCAAATGAAGTTTTTTTTTTCTGTTTTTAATTTTAAAATTAAAAAATCAGAGATTGCTAGATTTTGACCACTTAGGCCTAATGGGGCTCAAACTTAGATTGTATGCTCCCCACAAGCTTCAGATTGGCCCAAACTTGAGCATAAATTTTTAACCAGGCAAACCTGACCTCTTGTCAAGCCTGCCTATTGTGTGCATATCTTAAACATTCCTAATCCTTTTCAGATCTAGATCGTTGGATTTGCCACCATCTCCACCTCTTTTCCTCATTTTTTCTTCTCCGTAAATGTCTGCTGATGTGGAGCTAACTGCGAGCTTTCATGTTGCATCTTATGCCACCAATAAATTCGTCTTATTTTCCTCCTGTTGGTGACTGTTATGTGTAACCATCGTTGCTATTTTATTAGCAACAATTACTGATACTAGTGGATGGACCATCGGCCTTGGTGATGGTATCAAGATGAGGCTACTCAACTTCCCCAAACCATGTTTTCCAAAAACAATTAATTAATTTGATCCTATTCGTTAGGCAAATTCTTGAAATTAGTTATGAGACGTGTGATTTTTCAACAAATAATCAATTTCAAGAATCATCTCCATTTTTTTCAAAAACTTCAAAGCTAGGGGAACAAGCATCAATGTTTTTCACAAAACACAAATATGAAAAAAACATTAATTTATTTTGGAAACAAAAATAGAAGTATTTAAATAAGGTTAAGCAATTAAAGGAAGTTTTGATACCATTATTAGAAAATAAATTGAGATCTAATTGTGAGTGTAACCGAATATGTTTATAATTTCCCATTGGATCTCTTCAAAAGAATAACTTAAAACATGAATCGAGAAATAAAAGGGTTAAAGATAAACCTCATTTAATATGTTGCAAAAGCTTTTGCTCTTAGGTGAAGTTGTCATCTTCGAATTATTCAAATGATCAAGCTCTAATAGAATCTGCATAGGAAAGAAAAGAAAACTCAACTTTGAGAGGGTTAATAAGAGCTATATAGCTCCTTTATGTCTTTCTCTTTTATAAAGAAAGACTAGAGTTTCTTTCAAATTTAATTAAAATAAAATACTTAATTATAATTAAAATCTAGCTCTAATCATAACTAAAATTTATTTTTAATAAATTTAAATATCTCATATTTCATATATAATTTTTTTTGAAATTTATAATTAAGTCCAACTTAATCTAAACTATTTTTTTCTCTTTAATTACTCTTTATGTGTGATCTATTAGGTTGATAATTTTTTAGAAATGTATATAAATTATAATTCGTAACTATAATTAGATAAACTAAATTTTTTATTTATCTTTAATTATTTAATTATATAATTTATAATCATAGATTAAGATTAACGTCTAGCAACATATCATGATCACCCAAATATAAGGAATATTAAATTAGTTTGACTCAACCTATTCATACATATTTATAATATATAATTTAATCCTTTTATCATTTGATGTTTTAATTGGACAAAGAGTATATGGATATAATATATACTCTTTGGAATATAATCATGTTCATTCTTGCTAATTTATAATTGATATTTAATTTTTTTGAAATATTAGTTTATTTTGTCCAGAGAATCCCTTAAATTATTACTAATTAAGAGTAGCAGAACATTCTCTTTAATTACTTTAGAGTGAAAAATCATTTAATAAATTACTCTTCTATCTCCATATGATTTATACTATATCTAAGTACTACCAATTGAGCTACTCCTAAATAAAATAGGTCATATGTAGCATCAAGTCTTAGTAATTCCCACAAAAGATACTTTAGTACTATCAAGTCTAAGGAATAATTGTACAACTATCATAATTAGAAAATCCACAAATATATAAGTAATCATTTCAGTAAACTTATTGTATAATAAGCACCCACACATTTGTTTAAGTATCTTCAAACTTTAATTTATAAGATCAATTACTTTCTCCATAAAAATGAAACATAATATATGCTAGTTTTATTATTTCATTAATATCTCATCTTCATGAAACTAAAACGAGGAATAATTTAGTAATACTATAAAATCCAAATTGAATCTCATAATTATAATCTCATCACAATTTCAATTGCAGAATAATTATCTTAGGTATTTTAGTTTTGGTATAAAATATCAAATATAGTTAAGAAAATTTATTTAAAAAATAGTGTCTTTAATTAATTATGTCATAAAATCTACAATCAATCATTTGATTGTAGGGATACTAACAATATCTCACTTACATTAAGTTAATCGCTTAAGTATCTTATACCATATCTTCATATGATGATTATGTTGCTATTGGGATAGTAGTTTACTAAGAGAATTCTATAAGATTCTCTATAGTAAGCACTTACTTAAATCTTATAACTTTCATCTCAATTATTATTATAATTAAGAGAGACTTCCTAAATACAATCTTTGGCTCTAATTTTTTATAGTACATTACTGTTCCAATAATTCAAAGAACTATATGTTCACTAAAGAATTTATTTATCCAAACAATCATTTCCAAAATATGTTATGGCTTGATTAGTAATTAATGCTACATTGGAAGCTTTCTAATATGAAAATACTATTGTTCCAAGGAAAATATATTTGTCTAAGATTTAATTCTAAAGTTAATATCAATACGATCTTGAACTTAAATATCAACTCATTATAGAATAATGGATATCTTAATGCTTTAAAAGTATTAGATATCTTAAATACTAAAAACCTTTAGTAAATTATATGTGTGTTTATAGTAGAATAGGTAAACAACTTCTATATCTATCTCTATAGATTTAGCTCCCATAATTAAGTTGTCACATTTTTTATATCCAACAAGAATTATTTTTAGACTATCTTATCTTCAACAATTGAAAATACGAATTTTTGTGCTCAATAAGCAATATGTCTCTACATGCTCCCATTGAAGAGTGCAGAGATAATCCCAATAACCATTTTGTTGACAAAAAAAATCCATAATTATGTCCAAAACAAACATTTTGGATTCAACATGAAAATAAATCTTAAACATGTTATAACCTTTTGAATATGCAACAAATATATCAATAAAGGCATTAATTCCATTTGGATGTACAATTATGAGATTTGAACTTCTTTAAACTTCATTTTTACTCTCACTACTTCTATTGAGAACTATTCTTCTATAAGTATACATTAAAACAAATGCTCTATTCAATCTAAGCTTACTAGATAATATTTGTGATAAATGCTAAATAGACTATATTTTATAATCCCATATTTAATTCATTTTTTCTTTTTTATTTGAGAGTTTCTTTTTTTGGTACTTGTCTTATTTTTATTGTGTTTTTAGGTCTTATTTTCCTTCATGAATAAAAGGAGAAGAATTAGAGCCACAATTAGGACAAAAATTGAAGAATTGGAGCTATTTTGAAGGGGCCCTTGTTGATGAAAGACCTCTTTGGGATCGTGTTTCTTCATTATAAAAAAATTAAGCAAGATTGAAGGACACGGTTATGCACATGGAAGATTCTAATTTTAAGCTATAAAAGGGGAAAAAAGAAGAAAACAAAAAGATGAGGGGTTTGTAGGTGTAACATCCCACTTCGATGGGAAGGGTAAAATGGTAATTTGGAATGGGATATGAGTGTGAAAACATATTTCGGCATGGTCATGCCTAATATGGCCTCCATATATGCATAAATTATAATTTTTGTTTATGCACATGATTGTACATGCATTCATGACATTTTCCGACATATGTATTATTGTGAAAAACATATGAATTAGTGCTTGAAAATCAAATTGGAGTGGATTTTTGTGTGTTTTTCCTTTTTGTGGAATTTTAGAAATTTTTCTGAAAATTTTTCAGGATACCTTTCCAGACCGAAAAATTTGCAAGTGACAGACTGATTTGGTTTCCGGTACCGAAAATGACTATCCAATGGCACTGAAAAATTAGATACATGATTTTTGGGTTTATGACTTTGAGCCATTGGAATTTGGAGAGAAATTGGACTAAAAATTAAATTATTTTGGAAAGGAAATAAATAGAACATTAAAAACATGACAAGTGGCAAGTGACACATGTCACTTGCCTACTTAATCTTATGTGTAAGTGTGGGATAAATATCTACCTTTGGGAGAGCTTCCACGATGTTCTCTTTGTCTAAGGGGATAAGTGTTTTTTTTAATTTGACTGAGTGATATAGCACGCCACCCTCACAGGGCACGAACTCGGATATCTCCATCGATGTTGAGTTCGGGTCATGCAGGAGTGGGGTGTTACAGTAGGAGTCTCAAGGAAGGCTCAAGAAAATACATATTAACAATATATAACGATACAGAGGTAAAAGAATAAGCAAGGAAACATATTTGGAGTGAGATTTCATCAATATAAAGTGGATTTCTTGAAGATTAAAAGGCATGTCATTATAATTCTTTTAGGTTTTCTATTTTTTTCCTCTATCCTTGATGTTATGATTATGAACTAAGATTTTCTTGGTACTTAGGTTAGATGAACCCTGGGATAGACCTTATAGTAATTTTTTAACTTAATTCATTCTTTAGATTTATTGAGATATAATTTTGTGATGTTAATTATTCTTCAATTAATATTACTAACATATTATTTTATATATGATTTCATGCAATTGAGGATGAAGAATCCTTTTGTATGAATAGATCTACCATAATCAAAAGTAGTTGTATGGAAACTAGAGATAATTGACATAAATCCTTTAGATTAGAGTGAAACCTACTAGTGAAAATTACGAATTAAGTCTTAAGGGTTTTAACTAGAAAGAGATTTCAGTTGATCAACTGAGAATCAGGTGCTAAAAGTCTTAAGAAAGATATTAGCATAAAATAAGAATGTCCACAGTCCAATGAAAAGAATATTAAATTGATTAATAAAATCATGATTGCATAAGAAATCTTAGGGGGATTTGAAATCTAGGTTTGTTGTTTTAGTTTTGAATTTGATTTATCTTAGACACCATAATTGTTTAGTCTAGATAATAGAAAGATGGTAATTGCTAGTAATTCTAGTCCTCATGAAATCGATCCCACCAGTGTTAACTACAACTACACCTTGTGGTTATGGTTTCAAATATAATTTTCATATCAAGTTTTTGGCATCATTACTAGGGACTATAATAAAGCCTTGTCTTTATTAATTTTTATTTTCTTTTAGGTAGTTTTTAGTTCTTATTTTTATGTTTATTTGTTTGTCCTTAGAGCTCTCTTTCTTGATCTTATGTGTGTGGTTTATTACAATAATTAGATATTCATTATCGCAGCTACCAAATATTATGGAAGAATGGAGTAGATAGTATTCCCAAGGCAACTATAGTGTGCAATCACCCATGGCAACATTGGAAGCCTGGAATGAGAGACATGGTGATATGTATTTGAAAGTTCAATTGATATCCAGGGTGTGTTGTGATAATTGTGGGGTGATTACGCCAATCATCAATGTCAGGCATCAAACTACATGTGGAAGCATTTGAATTAGATAGAGAACTAGCCTTAACATGGATATAAGTTGTAAACCAAAAATTTAAGATCACTATAAGTTTGTTATAATTAAAGTATGAGCATATTTTTTAGTCTTCCTGTGCAACTCATTATATAAATCACTTTTCAAATTATATTGTTTATATAGACCATATTTCTAATCTTGCTTTATATGCACCTAAGATGACAATTTTATGTATAATCATCTTAAATTTTTGTCTTGGTTAAAGAAAATTGTGTTGAGATTATGCATCTTGTTGATGTTCGTTTTGAAACTACATTTATAACTTTAAAAAGTGTTTATAACCATGAACAATTTTAAAAACAACTTTAAAATTTAGTAAAAATTAAATACTTTTCAAGTCATAAGTTATCAAAAAGTGTGAAAAGAAAAGAAGTTTATGATATTATTATGGATGACAAATTTTGGGATGCTTGCTTAATTATTATGAAATTTGTAGCTCCACTTATAAAGTTGTAAAGGACTATAGACTTAGATAAAAAGTCATCTTTATGGTACATATATGATGGTACATATAGAGTTTGAAAAACAATACTGGCTGTTTTTAAAGGGAATGAGAAATTCTACAAGCCTTATACATATATTCTTGACTGACATTGAGATCAATATCTTACTTAAATGATCCACTTAGTAGCTTACTTTCTTTGTCTATATTACTTACATAGTAGAGATACATGTACATATGTTGATATTAGTGGTAGTCTTTTTTTGTAGTTGAATGCAAGGGCATTTTCTCTAATAAAAGTAATCAAAGACATCAAATGAAATTAAAGTGCATCATAAAAGTTTGAGGCATTTTCCTAGATCATTTGTAAAGAGAGAACTTATCATGAAAAACATATAACTTGGTTTTCATGTTTTTAGTTTCATCCTTTACTTATTAATAATATTTATTTTATTTTTTTTAATTATTAATTTAAATACAAATTAGTGGAGACTATTTGGTGAAAGTGATCCAATATTAAGAAAACTTGATATTAATATACTTAATCATATGACTTAATTGGAGTTTTTTTTTGAACTTTTACATATAAAGAAACGAACTTGTACAATATTAAAGATTCTGTTAGAATATATTTTATATATTCTTTGTTTGGTTTTGGCATTTTTAATTGGATAAATGAGAAAATTAACATTATTATACAGATTGAAGATTGCACCTACGGTAGTAATTAAAAAGGTATGTGTTGCTACATATCCTCATCACTGAAGAAGTCTATCTCAAATATGCATCCTATTTTCAAGGGATTCTTTGAAATATACCAAGATACGTGAATATCTTCTTGTGGTGGATGAAGTCTAGGTGATTACGTAAGTGAAAAAATCCTGCTGGTGGGTGCATGAATGACTATCGTTTTTAAGGACTGTTGGCTGTGCATATAGAGACTTTAGTTGAATAACGCGTTGGTGGTGAGTGGAGTAACGCAGGAGTGTGTGAATGGGTGTTGCATGTGTGGAGCAAATTGATTGGTGAATTAACACAATCGGGGTTATAGAGCTGAACCATGTGGTGTGAGTGAGTAAGGAAGTTGCTTTCACTGGTGGTGTGCGTGCTTTCTCCAATTGAGAAAGATTGTCGGTTTACTTTAAAAATTCCAAAAGTCCATATGTGCTCTCCTCTCATCTCCTGGTAGTTTCTCTAGTCACTCTTGGAAGTCGTATGCGTCATACAACTGGGCTGTAAAAAGAGGGACGTTGTGCTCGTTTGATTGATCAATTGTCGGCAAGTAATGATAGTGCAAATCCAGAGATTATGGTTATAGCAAGTCCGCACCAAAATTCTATTGTTTGTTATGATGACCTCTAGATCTATTTTAGTGGAGTAGAACTCATCGAGAAGTTGTTCTTTTTATCTCAAGTATATTATTATTTTTGTTCTTTATTATTTTAATCACTTGAGTTATTTGTTCATTGTTCTTTCGTTAAAAGATTGATTGAGAAAATCCTCTATCGAGATTAGTACGAGGCGGTCGTACTATTACGTGTGAAATTCTTTCACGGAAAGTAAGATTGAGAGATAGTGTCAAAGGTTGAGTAGTGTTGGTTCAGTAAAGCCTTTGGTAAAACTATTGTACTCCAGTGAAAGTTATTAAGCTGGGTGAGGGCCCCGCAGATGTAGGCAAGGTGTGTCGAACTGTGTTACTGATCCGCGGCTTGTCGTTCAATTTGAGAATTGATCCTTGGAAACCGGTCAAATAAAATTTATACCAAGAATTGCAACACAGGGTGCAACCTCGGGTCGACTC
>JANIPM010000004.1:39749133-39759975 GCA_027478405.1 Erythroxylum cassinoides
AAAAGATATTTGTCTTTTACAATTTATGTTAAAAAAGAGTTTTTGGAAAATTAAAAAATAAAGAATTACAAATAACTTTTTGGTGGTCTATAAAATTTTTAATTTCAATCATTTAGAAAAGAGTTTTTGGAAAATTAAAAAAGAATAAAGATTTATAAATAAATTTTTGAAAAAATTGAAATTAAAAATTTTATAGACCACCAAAAAGCTATTTGCCTTTTATCATTTTGAACTTTAATATTTACAACAGAATACAACTTGAACCCTAACGTTTTGAAACATTTAAATTGAACCCTAATATTTTCAAAATATTCAAAACATACCCTAAATAGACAAAAAAAATTGGACGGAGTTAACTCTTTGTTAGTTAAATGTAATGTCAATGTTGATATGATATTATTTTTATATTTTTAAATAAAAATGGGCTCCAATGTCATATAACTATTTTTAAAATTTTATCAAAAAAGGATCCAATAGCCACATGGTAATAAATATCACTTGCCACTTGGCAATAGAGCCTATATTTATATATTTTAAATAATGGGTTTCACTTGCCAATAAGAGTGAGTAGGGAGAGACCTAGATTAAATATAAGTGAAGCGTTAACTTGGCAACCCTAGTTCATTTCTCTTCATCCCTTTCTTTAGGGCAATTACCGTCTCATCTTAAGAAAACTCTCTATAATAAAATAGAAGACCTTGTAGAAATTACCCATTTACCTGAAGATACTAAAATCTAGAACACTGAGCTAAGTCCATATAGTTTATATCATAGATCCAGAACTTTTATAAGGAATATTAACTCCTTAATCATCACACATAGACCTCAACCTAAAGAATTGATCCAAGGATCTAGATTAGACCAATATGGTCTAAAATCTACTTATACAGAAGATTATGTAACTATGGAGTTTCCTTCTGAGCCAATCTTGTCAAGGATATACACATGTCCATGTAGGCGTTATTCAAATGGTCTTAAAATTATATGAAAGAAAAGGATTTATAGCAACAACTAGAATTTCTCTCCTTGATTCCACATATAGATCTTATTAGAATGTCTTGATCGGCACCCTCTTGACCACTCTAAAAAATGGAAGTGTCATCATCACCATAGCTCTGAATTTCAACATCAACCTTGATGATCCAACTCTACTCACCAGACTAAAAATCCAAATTCAAATTGTTGAAGCTGATCAAGAACCTACTACTATCATGGCCACACTCTATCATCATATCATTTACAAATTACAAAACCATGCTTAGATCTGAACTTTCTAAACTTTACACAAGGCACCCTTTACATGGTGGCAAACAAGTCTCAAAATGAGACCACAATCATTCAGTTTTAACGAAAGTTGTCATCACAACAATTGGGGGAATTAATGCTTATAGAGTGAATCACAAATTATGAAACGAGTTTTATACTCCTTATTGACGCTTCACTGATACCAACACTCCTCCAATCTTGAGAAGTTTGAAGGATGGAATGATCAAATCTGTTTTCAACAAGCTTAAAGAAGAACACCCAAAATCATCTAGAGCCTTTTCTAGCTCGATAGTGACGATCAGTCTAATCTTTTCTCATGAAAAAGGCATTGATGGCCCCCTAATTTACTCTATCCATCCTGATGGATATGAGGTGTATATCAGTCATGTCAATGTCCATTTCATTTAGGATGTATTTTACGTGCAATTCAGATTATGAATGCTAGATAGATGACGATTCTGATAGTGATGATGAAGTTTGTAAGGCCCCAAAATACACCCTAGTTGAAATAATACATGTTTATGAAAGTACATATATGATAGGAGTTAGAATTTTGCTAAGATTAGAATATGAAATACATATGATTTGAATTTTTGGTAAAGTGGATAATGGTTAGTGAATTGGAATTAATTGATTTCATTAGAGAATTAAGGTATTTAAACGTACATTTGGTCTAGGAAAAGTTGTCAAGTGGCAAGTCAAGTTGGTATATAAAAATTAGAATGATTAACTTATGAGCTAGTGATTTTTGGCATGGTTAAAGCATTGACAAATGACATAGTTGATACATTGACAAATGGCAGCACTAAGTGTGTGACATATGACCTAGTGTATCATTGACACATGGCAGCACCTTTAAGGGACACATGAAGCTCATGCATGGAGACATATGTTGCTCCAATTCCATGACACCTAGCTTTGGATGTGGGAAATTCTGCTGGAGCAAGTCTTCACTTAGTTGACACATGGCAACTCCTTTAAGGGACATATGAAGCTCATGCATGGAGACATATGTTGCTCCAATTCCATGACACCTAGCTTTGGATGTGGCAAATTCTACTAGAGCAAGTCTTCATTTTAGTCTTTTTCTCTCCACGAAATTTCATTCTTCTACTCTCCTTCTCAACTTCTGGACCTTTGCTGAAGCTTGGATCATCATCTTTGTAAGTTATTTCATCAAGAAGTAGGTCATGTAACTTAATGTAATACTATCTAGTTGGTGCTGAAAGTTACACCTTAAACTTACGTATATGCTGGATGTTTGGAAGCTTGGTTTAGTTGGATTCTTGGAGTTAATTTTGAAGTTTAGTAAGGTAAGGGAATTATAAACTTGGTATCCTCCGATAACTTGTGTTGTTTAATGTTTGATATGGATCAATTGTGTACTGAAATGGGAAAGAATTGAGGTTTGATACATGTTGGAAATTGGTACGGATGAGTAGTTCTGCTGGACAGGTTTCGGTATTTTAGCCATATCTTGCTCTATAGGTATCTAAATTGGATGAAATTAAGTTTTTATCAAACTAGAAACTTGTATATACAACTTTCATGAAGACTTCAAATATGATTTCGGTCACTAAGTGTGTCAAAGGTTGGCTTGAAATTGAGTATCTGGAATCTGTCACTGTTTGTGAACAGTCTGTAGTCATTTGGGGGTAATTTTCAAAATACTGAACCATATTGCGTAAAATTGGTGTCAGTAGAAACTTAAGACATAAAGGAACAAATGTTTAGAATAATGTTTGGCCTAAATCCTTCATTTTCATTGTCCAAATGACTGTGTAACATTGACCTGAAAGTTTGTTTTGCTGAAAAACCTGGAAGAAAATGATGAAGTATGTGTTTTCACTGAACTTGTTTTGGTATTTCGATTATAACTTGAACTGTTGATCTCCAAATGAGTTGGTTCTTAATTTATCTTAAACTATAGACATATTTCTACAATTTTATTGAAGAAGTTGAATTTTAATTCTGTCTCTAAGAGTTTCAAAATTTGGCATGAAATTGAGTCTTGGCTTAGGTTGTAGCACTACTAGGGACAGAAATCATATCCTGTGGTTTTTGAATAAACTGTATTGATGTATGCCGAATTAGACTGAGATGTCTTCACCAAAGTTGAAGATTATTATCTTAGCTTTAAATTGGTATAAAGTTTGTAATTTTTTGATATTGTAATTGAGAGTTATAAGGTGTACAAATTGGAGGCATGATCGTGCATTAGTCAAAATCTCAAATGTACATAGTTTGTGGTATTTTGAGCATAACTCATTGAATACTAAACCAAATTGGATAAACTTGGTATCATTGGAAAGCTAAGACAAAGAGGCAAAACTTTATAGAAGGAAGTATTACCTAATTACCTCACCTTCCTGATAATAATAATTGAGCAAAGTGGACCTGAAGGTGGATTGTGAAATAAATCTGGATTGAGGGATTGAGTATGATTTCACATAATCGATAATGTGATAAGATTAAGGATAAGCAACCCGAATTTTGATATGAACATGCATCATACATATTTAGTATACATGAATTTGTATAATTGAATTCATAATTGTGCACAATAGTAATATATATTTGTATTGAATATTTTAGAGAAACCCTTAGAGCGACCGATTCCAGATATTGCCGAGACTTCGAGATAATAAGTAAACAAGGAGCTTTTGTAAGTAATTTAGACGGTAACTTTTGTGAGTAACCTAAGATAGTCTCACCTTGATTTACTGAATTGAAACTGATATTGATGAATGTGTATTAAATTGTGTACTGATTCCGGACATGAAGGTCCGAGGTATTGATTGATGAATGTGATATTAAAGTGCTATTTACCTTACTTTGTTTTACTTGTTGAATTTGCTTTATGCTGATTGTGTTCTGAATTCCGGACAATGATTGTCTGAGGCGTTTGATGCATATTTATATCATTGGAAGTGCTACTTGTATGTGAATATGATTTGACTACTTGCTTTGCACATGAAATGTTTGAAATGATCTTGTTTTATTTTAAAACTGTTGAGTTCTAGTTGTGGGTAAATAGGCATGCCTAGAAGGGTCTGCAGATGCTTATGTGACACTTTAGTATCTAAAACTTCGGTGTCTTTTGTTATTGAGACATAAGTCTCTTCTATGATATGATACCAATTATGGTATCTTCTGTATAAGTCCCGTTACCCACTTATGTTAATGGATTAGCAGTCATTTGATTGTGTAATCTGATATATGTTAGATTATGAAATAAACAAAATGATGTTTTAAACTGAAGGGATTGTGCCTTCTTTGATACTCAGTTCTGTTAACTATGCAACTGTTCTGAAATTTAAATATTAGCTTGTGCTATAACTTGATTCAGTATGATTAATTGTCAAATTATGCATAGTTTAGTTATTACTCACTAAGCTATATGCTTAGTACGGTGGATTTGCCTTGTATAGGTTCTGAGCGACGTTTATAAAGACTGGGACAAGACAACCGCAATGGCTAATGAAGTCTGATTGTTGTTTTGAAAATAATGTAAAATATTTGGTTTGACTTTTAGGCTTTTATCTAATATATATATGTGAATTTGTTTGTAAGTTTGTAACAACGATACTTCAGTTTGGTTTGGATTTTTCTGTGAGTTTGTGTTAAGTACTATGTAATTTAATGTATGTTTGCCTGAATTGTTTGCTGGAAGTTTTCGTATGCTTTGATTTGTTTGTACTGTTTTGTGTGGCATTCATATATCCTTCTAGGAGGTATGTGGGTGTTACATGTAACTTTAGGTTTTTTGTTGTACATATTCTTCTATTAACGAATTAATTATGTTTCAAAAAAAACATAGTTTTGGTATGACAGTTGACGTGAGATAAGACCTTAATACTAAATCTACAACATGAAAGGCTTAAGAAAGAGTATTTAGACAATGTAAGAGTAAAAATAATCATTGACAAGAATGAATGAGTATGGTCAGCACACTTGTCAATAGGATTCTCAACTCTCATGAACAGAATACTTAAATCACAACCCAAACCAGATTATAGAAGACTCAATCATTTGGACCATACATAATTTTAAAGAGATTAACTAACCATACTTGCTTGGAAATCTTCACATATCCTCACCATTCAGTTCTATGGAAATGTTTGGTCTGACATAAAAATAGAAATCCTAAAACCTCTTCTCTATTGTGATTAGCAATAAGACAGAGACTATGGACAAAAAATACACGTTGCTTAACTCATACTATAAATCCTACATGCTTACTATGTCAGCAGGAAAATGAATCTCTGAATCATATATTCTTCAGTTGCAGCTAGTCTTCAATGATCTACAGCAAATGTTAGTTTTTTTTTTTTAGTATGCATTGTAACATGAATCAATGAAGCAACATAATTGAATGGGAATCCAAGCTTCAAGGTTGAAAGAAACAACTGTCAAGATTTTTAAGAATATGAAAGTGGATAAACAAACTATTGCAACTCAGGACTATGAATTGAACAAGGAAAAATCTAATTGTCAGAGAAATGAATGCTGAAATAAGCACCAATTTAGTAATAAATTGGAACTTAGGTTTACTAACAGCGATTCTGATTTTATTTTCAAGTTATAGACTTCTATAGTTCCTTGATCTGATTACGACACTAGTTTCTTTCCTAATATGCTACTGTAGTTGTTTTCTTTGTACCTTGCTTAATCCCTATGAGGATTTTATGAATAAAATTCCCTCTCCAAAAACAAATTGCTTCAGTGATTGAGAAAATTAATCCTATAAAGCATTTGATAGAAATTTTCATGTAATCTCGTTTGATTTCTGCAGTGGAAGGATTGAGAAAAGGAGGGAAAGTCTTGTGATACTGACTTTGTTGAACTCAATTGTGAGACCGACTTTGTTTCCTGGAAATGATATCTTAAGCAGTTGGTGAGTAGTTGCTGATTCAGCTCTTTAAATTATCCATTTCAGGTTTAGGTTGCCCATACGTTATTAGGAAGCAATTTTTAGTAGATCCATCTGTGAATGTTCGTGTTAAGTTTATTAAGATTTCTCTTTAGACAAGCTCTACTGAAATATATGTTTCACGGTTTGTCCTTTGGCCTCATAGAACAAAAATTTTGGAGGTTAGACTGAGACTTTCTGACCTTATTGCTATGGGATTCTAATTGTTATATTTGGTGCAACTGAATCATCCATATTACATTGGGTTCATCTTCAAGGACTCAACTGGAATCTGTTCGATTCTATTTACCAAAATTATAACGCCCTCAGGACTTTAGATTGGATATCTAAGCATAATTTCAGGCACAATACGTGCATTTAGTCCTTGGAATTAGGCTGCATGTGTACCTTCTTTATCAAGTAGAACGTGACCGCAAAAGTCTGCAGTCTGGCTCCCGAATACTGCAAAAGATTCTATCAATATGTACTTATAAATGAACACAATGTCCAATTCATCTGTGTATCTGTTTTCACTACTAGTTTGCTTGCAAGAAGAAAAGAAAGTGCGTATAATATAAAGGAATTCCATGATTTTTCTTGTTAGGATCAACAACTCTATTCCTTAACTTGGTTTTGTTAGTCGCATGGTTTGCCGATTATTCCAAGTATACTAAACTGCTTCTTTTGAAGTAAAATTCCACTCGACTGAACTGGTTAGATTAGCAAAACTAACCAGTAAACACAAGAATGCTGTATTTTTATGTTACTTTATATCACTATACACTACAATTGAATCAGATTCAGTAATGAAAGGCATGATGTCCTCCATAAAATATGTGTTCAGAAATAGTGAACCACGATATCCTCCATAAAATTTGTGGAGTTCAGAAATAATGAACGTAGAAGTTTTGATCAACAATTATTCTCAGTTTAACATGACTGACAACGACATTTCATTAAAGGAAATGAAACTCGTTTGTTGGGAGTTTCAACTTCTACAGAACATAGTAATAATCTTCGGGTTCTGAACTCAAACATGAAGTGCGGAGGAGACAGAGGAGTAGAGAAATTTAACGAAGTAAAAGGATGCAAGGAACCCAATACTTCCTGTTGCCAGCATAATAGCTGTTGCCAAGATCAGTGTGTAGCCCAGATAGAGCGTGGTTGAAGCTGGTCCACTCAAACCTTGTAGATCAAAGATCAAATAACTGATGGCGAACATAGAAAAATAGAAGGCAACTGATCCAGAAGCAAAGAAGGCCTTCCACCACCAACGCCAGTCCTCAACCGAGAGACGTATGCAAGTGACCAGGACTGATAGCTCAACACAACCAACAAGTACTAGAAAAACAACTATCAGCAAGTAGCTAAAAGCAGTGTAAAACCTGCCAAGCCAAATGCTTGAAAATATGAAGAATAATTCAACATAAAGGATCCCGAATAGAATAAGTCCGGCTCCAAGCACAAGGAGGTAGCCAGGATATTTGCGTGCAGGAATTTCCCTTGGAACTGAGGCGACCTTCGTAGAGTTCCCAGTTGCTTCTGCTCTTATTGCAAAATAGCCTCCCAAAATAGTGAGTGGCACTGATGTGCAAAACCACAGGGTAAGTACCAGGCAAAACGAGGGAATGGAAATAGTGGCAGTGCTATTGCTTCCCCAGTGAATTAAATTTAGTGCAGCGAGAACAAGGAAGACAATTCCAGGTAAGAAGCATGCAACTGACAAGGAAATTGACTTCCACTCTTCGGAAGTGCCCTTTATAGATCTCCATAATCTCACTGCAATGTAGCCTCCAATAATTCCTGAGAAAAGATAGAGATATATCATTCCTGTCAGCAACATTCCTCGTGAAGCAGGCGACAGTAAACGGAGTGCTGCAAGGCCAGCTGTAACAACTGCCATGACAGTAATCTGAGTTCCAGTTCCTACCACTACGCAAAAAAGTTCAGGGTTTTCTGGTCCTCTGAACACGTCTCCCCCAAGAAGTTTCCATCGAGGAACTTCCACATTATTCAGTGACTGAGCTTTTAATTCGGATTCTCCACGCCCTCTTACGATCCTCAACAATCTGATAAGAAGAACTCCTGTTACTATGAAGAGCGTCCCAATTGAATTCAGGATTGAGAACCAGTGTATATTGTTTCCTTCAAATTTCAGATAAGCATCCCAACGAGACAACCATAGGATTTCGCTTTTCACAAACTCAACCTCGTAAGTAAATGAAACTCTCTCTCGCTCTTTTATGATTTGTGACTTGTCAAGTTCCAAAGGACAGTTCACAGGTGAGATAATATCATGCAAATTTAGCTTCGACATGCTTTCACGATCATGTTTAACACTGCAGGGCAAAACCTGAAAACCAACAATCTCGTAGCTAGGTGCCGTCTCATTGAACATAGCAATATCTATTTCCTTCCTAGTCTCTTCATGCTCATTAATTAAGACCCTGAACTTAAGGTGATTGATTATGTAATCATTATTGTTGTAATATGTATTGTATCCCACTGGAAATCCAGTCCACTGAATGTTAATCCCATTGTGCTCAGCGTACCTCATAACGGGCAAATTATCAAGGATCATATTCACTTGATACAAATCATGAGTTCTTTGTTTCAAAAGCCTTACCTCTTGCTGATTCAGGGGACTTGTAGTGCAGAGATAAAAGGACTCATTTACGTTCATCCGGAACATGTAAGGTGAGTTTACAATTTGATCTCCAAGAATTCGCTGCCCAAGATTCTCGCTGCTTATCCTTATACCGCTTAGGGGCTTACAGTAAGGAAGACTGTAGTAGCTACTGGGAATCATGGTACTAACAGAGGTTAAGGAATTGACTTTGACATGCACCTCGTCACCAGTTGAATATACGTGTCTGAAGCCTTGAGGAGGTGCAAGATTCACTCCATTAGAAGCGTGCGCATACAGTGACACCAACAGAAAAGCGCAAAAATTAACGAACATCCTCATCTCGATCTATATATCCCTGTAGACTGATTGAACAATGATATAAACCTTGGAATAGAAAGAAATTACTCTCACCTTTTCTATCTCCGCCAGCTTAACTATGACCCGGTCTTAGTTTACAAATGAAGACAGAATGGGAGCAACTATAGCTGAAAACATGGAAACCATTGATAAAAATGTGTCGATAACTTTGATCAGCTCTGTTGCCGAGACAAAGTATGGCCTATCTTTAGTCTCTGTTGGGTTCCTTTGACTTATATTAGTTGACCTCATTTCTGGTGGTTTTGATTAATATTTTAATATAAAATATATCTCCATGAATCTGAGGAAGATTGTTTTTTTTTCCGCTCTTGGGCTGCCGGCCGGCTAACTCTAGCCCAAGAAAAGTAATGAAAGGGTTCTGGAGCTTTCATATCTTATTTCATGAATACTACGTGCCCATTTGCGATTAAGCAATTCGTCACTATACAGTCTTTTTTCAGAAATTGAAAAGAATATCAAATTGCAAGGCTAAACGCATACAAAGCGTCTGCTAGTTCTAGGCCTAAAATACAGGCTGTTAAAGCAACTAAATCGAGGCATTTTACAACACTAAACTACCGAAGTTCGGATACCAAATTGATGAGAAAATATTAAGACCCGGAAATGGATTTACAAGAGACTTTAAAACTGGAGAGAAGCACATCAAAATTTAAGCATGACATTTATTATCCATTTATGGAGAAAGAATGGGGCCTTCCCAGATGCCGATTCTGTACTCTTCCTCGGAGAAGCAGCTTGCAGATCCTATTGTTGATTCCTAAATATTCTAGTTTTCCCTTTCCACTAAATTGTGTAAATAGTGCTTTCAAATGCAACTATAAAAAGGTTGAAATCATCCCTTCGACAAGCAGTGCACCATTCATTTTCACGACAAAAGTGGGAGCATATCACCTGCTCCCGAATTGCTGTGTGTGCCGCTGTACATTTAAGATCTTAGTTATCCAGCTTGTTATAATGGATAACTGTGATTTATTCAAGCACAGTGGGCTACAAAAGTGCTGCAAAGGTGTTGAATGCTCTACTGGATGCTATCATCATGTAGGCGATCGAAGAAGAGATGGTTCAGGCTCTTTGGAACAACCAAAGTATGACTTGCAGATATGGTCTGGATTGTCAAAAAATTGGGACGAAATTCGATACTGTATATCAATTATGAAATTTCTTTTGAACAATTGAAAATTAAAATTATTTTAATTTTATAAAATAATTAACAATTAATTTATAATAAAACATGAATGGTAATTTGGATATGGTTGATTATATTCTTATTGTATCCTTCAAATCGTTTCCAAAACTAACTTATCTTAACTATCTTAGTCGTACAAATATCTGGTCTCTATTAGTATCTATAAAACAAGTTGAGAAAACCCTGTAATTCTTACAAAGATGATTAAATAAGGAGTGTTAACTCTATTAGAGCTTAAACATATATATAATTGGTTTTAGATTTTCACTAATTTAATTGAAATTAAATTATAATTATAATTATAATTACAAATAATTCTAATTAAACACCAATTGTGTCTTAATAAGATCCAATATCTCATATTAATCCTTATTTATTAGATATCTCATATTTAATCATAAAATTTCTCAAACTTTACAATCAAGTCTAACTTGATTAAAATATCTTCTCTCTTTTCAACTTGTTCTTTGT
>JANIPM010000004.1:39782452-39793201 GCA_027478405.1 Erythroxylum cassinoides
CGTTCTTGAAGAAAAAAATCTTAGTTTTGTCAGTGTTGACCTTTTGTTCGGGCGCCAGACAGAACGCCTCCATCGTCTGTGTGATTACATGCGCCTGGGCATCCGTAGCTTCGGAAAATAGGATAAAATCATTCGTAAAGAACAAATGGGACAAAGGTGGTCCTGTAGGGCTCAATTTTACCGGTTTCTAGCTGCTTTGACCCACCGCCCTATAAATAAGATGTCCTAGACATTCCATGCAAAGGACAAAAAGATATGGCGAAATCGGGTCACCTTATCGAATCCCTCGGGAGGGGGTAATAGGATCCGAAAGTGAGCCCTGCCAAACCACCTGAGTGGTCACAGACGTAACACACTGCATGATAACCCAGATAAGGGAGTCCGGGAGGCTGATATCTTCAAGAGTGTTATGGACAAAATCTCAACGAAGTCTGTCGTAAGCTTTTTCTAAATCCACTTTGATCGCCATAAAGCCCTCCGCCCTGTCTTACGTTGCATTGAATGGATAGCTTCTTTGGCGATAATGATGTTATCAGTGATGTGCCGGCCTGGAATAAAACTGCATTGATTCTCCCTCACAAGGCGGTCTAAATGGGGTTTAAGTCTGTTCACAAGGACTTTAGAGAGAATTTTATAGAGGACAGTACACAGACTTATAGGGCGAAACTGATCAATACGAGCAGGGGAAGGATTTTTAGGGATGAGAACCAGGAGGGTGTGATTGACGTCTCTGTCCCAATGGTCTCGGTCAAACAGTGATTTGATATACTCTATCACTTTAGGACCAACCCTCGCCCTTTGCCGCTGGAAGAAAAGGGCATTGAAGCCATCTACCCCCGGAGCCTTATTTGGATTCATATCAAAAAGCGCTCGTCAGATCTCATTGTTCTAGACAGGAGTGTCTAACTCTTGCAAAGTGGATTCAGGCAGGGGCAAGAAGTTACCTGTAATCCTGATCGGGGCTGGGGTGAGATCCTCCCTCGTAAACAGAGTGGCAAAATAGTCATGAGCTAGCCGTCGCAGTTGCTCCAGATCGGAAACTAAGTTCCCCTGAGCGTCTTTGAGGCTCTCAATCTTCAGTTTCTTACACTTGGTCAAAGTGAGGGTATGGTAATATTTAGTGTTCCGGTCCCCTCGCGAAATCCACTCGCACCGAACTCTTTGGTGTCAAAAGATCTCTTCCTCCCTCAAAACTTAGGCTAGATCTCCACTTAACTGATCTTCCAAGGCTGTCAAGGAATCAAAGTTGTCTTCGTTAATCAGTTTCTGGATGCCCTGAAATCTAGCAAGCAGCCACTTCTTACAGTGAAAAATATTGCCAAACTCGGCACGATTCCACTGCGTGAGGTCTTAAGAAAATTTAGCAAGCGATTTACTCATCGTGTCTTCTACCGGAAGCCAATGTTCAGCCACCAGCTCATCAAAACTTGAGTGTAAGAGTCAGGCATTATGAAACCAAAAGCTCGAGAGCCCTGAAAGACGCGAAACTTCTTGTTGAAAATTAATCCACATGGGCCGATGATCCGACCCTAGAAAGGCTGTGTGAGGGAAGGAGTGCATCCAAGAAGACGACGCAAAAATTCTATCCAACCAAGCTTGGATCATGCCACGCCGCCACGTGAACCAGGAGCCAGCATGTCCCAGATCTTATTCTTTCTTTTGTTTCTTCGCATGTTACACTTTAGTCAACAGTCTACAGTCAATTTGAGAAATGGTGCTCTGATTCTGGAAAAACCCCGTTTTTACTCTGGAAAGCTTGATAGGCAGTTTCCCTCTGTTAGAGATAACGCAAGACGGCTGTTATTTATTTCACAACGAATATAAGGTACATCATTGATTCTTCTATAGAACAGGAAGTACCCTATCGTTACTCTGTAGCTACCGGAGCTTTGGGCCAAACCACACAACAAATTTGCCATCCACCCATTTCTACAAAAAAAAAAAAAAAGAAAGAAAGAAGGCTCTCTTAACTCTCTATACGTAAATAGCATTTCCAAAATCTGTTTCCAGTAATTTGTACAATAATATTGACAAGTGAAAGAAATTACAAGCAGACCAACATATGCGAACCTCCACCTTTTGCAGCTTCTGGCTAATTGCAGTAAAACATTCATCCTGATGTGAGCTACAATTACTAAGAAGATGCATTCTCCTCATCAGAGGAACAGTATTGATTTCTTGCATTGGTTACAGAAAACACCTTTGGCAATGTTGGATTAACTGGAACTGGAAATTTATGGGCAGCGCTTACTATGGTACGTTCATTTATCATGCCAACTTCTTTGCAGACATTATCGAGAACGTTGAGGAAGTCCCTGACAACCATGAAGATTCTGAACGGGTGAGCTTCTTCCTTGGCTGAATTCCCATGGAAATATTCAGTAATCTCCTTCACTAGAGACAAGGCAACGCTTTCCAGCGCTTGAGTTCTTATGATATCTTCCTCGGCCATTTTGATAAACTTGTTCATTGATTCTGAGAATCTCTGACCACTGTTATCCAACCCTACTGTCTCATTTAGGTGGACAACCTCACTGATTTTCTCTAGGCCTTTAGAAAGCTTGGAGACATCACTGCTAAGCACATCTGAATCCATGGCAGCAGCTTTCTTCACATTGGTGAGCTCTGAACTGAGACCAGAAACAATTTGCAGGCCAAGCTTCCTACATTTCATATCTTCACTTGAAGCAGAATTAGGAGTTTGGATGGAATCTGACAGGCGAGCACCTTCAGTTCTTATAATTTCCTGAACAACGAAATGTAGGAGTGAAGTCTTTCCATCAGTGCCCTTGACATCAGCAAGCTTGAGGAGTGTGTCAAGCTTGAAGGCATGGGCATCACCACGGTTTGTCCCAACATTCATTCGGTTCCCTGTCTTAAGAACTGCTTCTAGGAGTTTCAAAAACATCCTACTACTTCTTAGTTCTTCACAGGCTGCCTGTTGGAGATAAAGAAAAGTAGTGAGGCAACTTTGGCCTGAAATTGATAGCTCAACAAGTATCCATGTTAGCTTTACCAAGCATTATTAATGTGTAATGACATCAAATAACGCCTGGATACTAGGTCCCCAAATTGAGAGCAGATTGCAAAGATCAATCAAACAGAAAAATACAAACATACATATACACAAGGAACAACAAATGCTCGCAGATTTTCAACTTTATCTTTTTAGAAGAAAAATTAACAAACTATTCAGAAAAGAGTAAAGAAAGAAAAGAACAACCAAGATCTTTATCCCAATAAAATAGAGCCAAAATAGAGCTGTCCTCAATTCTTTCACATAACTATCCGTGTTAAGTTCAAAGAGAACAGTAGCAGGATTTCTGACAAAGTTTAGCTTTGTATTAGTGAATATTAGAGAGACAAAATAGTAATGGGGTAAAGAATTATCAGTTTATGAAAAAGTAAAATAAATCAGACAAGGAAGATTGAGAATATGATAGATCTAATCTACCTCTAGTGTTTCAAAAGACTTCTTTAGGTATTCAACCTCAGACTCAAAATTGGCTATATAAAGCATTGCATCCACCCGTTTGAATGCAAAAGGAATATCAAGGACTGCCTTCAGGAATTTCTCTGCATGACCTAGCTTGATTAGTGAAGCATCTTTGTATTCCTTCAACTTACGTTCTTCTTCTTTGCTTGGAGCCATCTTTAACAGACTTTCTAGAAGTTCAGATCCTAGTGAGCCTACATTACCTGCATAATAAGTGGAACTTAAATCAGTGAAGGCTACATATTTCAGATAGGTATTTAGACAGTAGAACCTTTAAGGCAACAACACAATGCTATAGACCCACAAGGAATCTGTAATAATTCACTCCTTGCTAGCCCAAACTTAGAAATACTGTTGATGTATGTTTAAAAACCTAATTGATTCACTGATATGAATGCCACAACATTTTGGGGTCTTGTACAATCATATATTCGTCATTATCAAAGCAACCTCTATGGTTAAAATAACTTCACATAGTATCACTGAAATGCAGCATGAAGCAAGACAAGACCGGACCCAAGCACGGCATTAACCAAGATTGCTAAAACAAGGAAAAGAGAGCAGTTGATGTTCTAATTAGCATAAGTTGGCAAACTTCAAGGGCGAAATATAATTAAGGGTCAAGAAATAAGATTAATGTACAATATGGATAGAAAAATGACAAAGGGAAACTAAAAAGAGAAAGAAAAAAGGTTAGAGATTGTGGCATTCCAAACCCTTTTGACTGAATCTCCATTATAGGATTAGCTGACATAGAAAACACATGCATTGATAAGCTACATCAACAGTTGATGAAGATAAAGAATTTATGAACATTAAACAATGAGAGAAGTATTGAAACTAGTTATTATTACCAGAAGTAGATAGGTTGGAGAATTACCTTCTAAAAGAGCTTCACAAACTTCCTCAATTGTCACATTAAGTGCCCTGAGCAAAATAGCAATGTTCTGTGCCTTCTTGGGATCAAGCACCCTATTTTCTTGATTTGGTGATGGAAAAACAGTCCTTGAAGTTACTTGTTGGGGTTTAATGTTTGAGGTGTTTACCACAAACAACGATTCAATCATTTCCTCGTTCAATCTGCAAAATAAACGTGTAGAAAGCACAGAAGATCATTTCAAGAAATTAACCTGTAATCTGCCAGTATATGAGAAACAGCTAAAACGTCAAATACCAAAGAGATGTACGGAATATTTGGTATCTTACTTAAAGGAGCTTGATCTCAGCTGATCCCACACCATCTCACGGTCAGAGCTGGCTCTAACTTTATCCCAATGCAAAGTTTTTAACTTTGGTCTGGAAGTCTCCTCTAAATTTTCCATTGCTTTAGACATTGGCGGCACATCAATAGTCACATTTGTACTTTGAAGAACGAAAGGCCTTGAAGGAGGTACAAGTGCTGGCGGTTTTGAAAGTGGTTGCCCTGTTGGTGTTGGTGTTAGTGTTGAAGTGATTGGAAAGCACCCAAATCTCTGAGGTGGTGAAGGTGGTGGTGGAGGTGGCGGTGGTGGTGGAGGTGGCGGTGCAATCGGCTGCTCTAACACACTGCTAATTTTTGTACTCAAAGCGGGAACACTCGGTGTTAAAGTTGGTGATGTATCTGGGCTCTTTCCAAAACCTCTTTCTGGAGATGTGGAAGCTATAGACACCGAAGGAGACCTCCTACTGCGATCCGAAAAGTTCGAAATTCTGGGGGATGCAACTTTATTCTTCTCTACACTTATTTCCGGTGAAGTCAAAGTTGAAAACAGCAAACGAGAAGGCATATTTCCATCGAATTCATCCAGTATTTCTGGCGACTGGCTCTTATCCGAAACTCTACTCGGCGATGTAAAAGCTGAAGACAGGGAAGGTGAGCCATTTCGAACCAAATCACTTTGGACTATAGGCGATGCAATTGATGTTTTGTTCAAACTTCCGTCGGGTGATGAAGTAACAGAGTAGAATGAAGAAGACTGCACCTTTTGATCCAACAAACTCAATATTCTCGTCGGTGACAGTGACGGCGACCTCGCGTTTCGATCTAACCCATTCAAAACTTGCAGAGAGGCAACTCCACCCTGCTCTACACTGCTTGTAGGAGATGCCAAAGCCGAAGATAGCGAAGAAGACTGCATCTTTTGCTCTAAATCCGGAGACGAACAGCGGAAAGACCTCAACAACGAAGATTTGCTCTCGTCAAGAGGCACTGGTGATGGTGGGTGCGACGGTGTCAATGAAGAAGAAGCGGGTTGAGTCTGAACTGCACTTGATTCCGGCGACTTCAGTCGCGGACTGACACTAATCGGTGGCGACATGCTAAGAGACTGAGAACGAGCAGGAGACACGGAAGTAGAAGAAGTATAGGAGGTCGAAGTACTGTTTCTTGCTCCAAAATCGCCTCCGGCAAACACTCTCCGTGATCCTGATCCTGTGGCAATGGAGCTCTCAGGACCGCCCAAAGACCCTCTGGGAGAGTAAAACTCCTCTTCCTCGTCATCCGCAGGTGACGCTACCTCGCCATTGCCGTAATTGTGTGTTGAAAGCTGTCTCTGGAGAGGCGGCAGGGGTCGGAGCTCCGGAGACTCCAGCTTCGGAGGGCCCGAGCTGACAGCAGGACTATGATTGCTGGTGGTGTTAGTGTTGGAGTTGTGGTCTAAGGCCCGAGAGTTAACCAAAGTGCCGAGATAGAGAAAATCAGAGTTTGTGGAAGTTGTTGTTCTTGTGAGCTTATGCGCATTACTGTTTGTAGTGTGAGAAATATCATTGACAGGAAGGGAGTGTTTGGAGAGCTTGTGGATGGAACGACGGCGGTAGTAGTAAAAGACGAGAATGGCAAGGACAATGAGAGCGGAGAGAACAACGGATATGATGAGGGCGGGGAGCTTTTGGGAAGAGGATTTGGGTTTGGGAGAATGGGGGATAACGAGGGAGGAGATGTTGGCGGGGAAGGAGGCAAAGGTGACCGGGGAAGGAGGAGGAGGAGGAGGAGGGTAGGAAGGGAAAAAGGGGGATTGATCAGGGGGAGAGGGGAGCTTGGTCGTAGGCGGAGACGGAGTGGGAGGTTGGGAGTCGAGTGGGAAAAATGGCTGGTGAAGAAAACGACGATTAGGAGCAGTATGGGTGGTGGTGGAGGACAAGGGGTGGAATGCGAAGGATAAGATGAGGAATGAGACGATGGAGGAGGAGGAGGCGGAAGAGATGGACATTGTGGAAAATGTGAATGAAGAGGGTCACGAGTGAGTAGCAGGCAGCAGGTAGTGCTTGTGCGTGAGGTTTGGTAACTGAGGGAGCATGATCGGACAAGGAGAAGGAGAAGGAGAGGGATCCAGCTAAGAATAATTTTTCTTCCCCTGTTCAGTGTGAAACAACCAAACTCAACCTGGATGCCTCTGCTTTTCCTTTTTGCTCCTAGTCAATGTTGACGGCAGTGCTGGTTCTCTTCTTCTGTTTTCAGCTCCAGCTTCTGTTTTTTGTTTGGCTAAATCTGACTTATATTTTATTTTTTAAAAGAAAATTTGCATCCCTTAGATCGAAATTAAGATGTTATATTTAAGGCGTTTTTTCTTGAAAAGTTGGGTGGTAGAAATTCAAACATATAAGACTTGAGTTCATGATGTTTGAATAGATTAAACTATGCTTTTGATTTACCTCCATTCCACTCCAAAAAGTTGTGTATTAGAAATTCAAACCTAAATCATATCCTGAGTTACCACCATTCCACTCCATACATCATCATCAGCTCGAAGGCGTCCATTTTGTCATTACCAACGGACAAGAAAATTATCAACTAGTTGTTAGTATTGAAACTTATCTCACTTAATCACCGCTAACATTTAGTTGAAATTTTGAAATGTCTAAAGATGTATAATAAAATGCAATCTTACTCTTATTTAATAAAGAGGTTGATTGTAAATACCATACAAAGATATAATAAAAATTATATGGATAGAAGAGAAAGCAAAAAATTAGTAAAGTCTTTCTAACTGTCCTTAAATGGAAAAGAAGAAATGGAAAAAAATGCTAATAATATTAAACTAAATAAATACATAAAAATAATAGTAAAATACTAAAATAATAATTGTCAAGTTTCTTGAACTTACACAAATTGGTATCATATTAAATAATAGTTTGTATATTTACCCAGTGTTATTAAATAAATAATTAAGTCCTTTCATAATAAAAGTATACATCTCAAGTCTAGTTAAATTTTGGCCTTTTTTTTCAGAAAGTTTAATTCAATACTTAATCAAGTTCACAAAATTAGCTTCATATTAGATTTATATTTAATTTATTTAAAATTTTAAATATAATTTAAGCCTACAAATTTGTATTTTAGAAAACATATCTTACTTTTATAATAATATACATAATTCATAATAAAATTATATAAGTCTAATAATATTATTTTTTGTTCTTTGAATAACATACATGAGGGGTAAGAGTAAGAATACATTATTGTAATAGGTAAATATGATTTATATCAAGCAACTATAACACATACACCATTCTTAATAGAAAACATAATAATAAAAAAGACAAAAAGTTAAGGTAGCTTTCATTAGGTCAAAAGCAAATACCTTTTACGCTTTGGGGAAAAAGAAAGCTACTTTCCGTAAAAGTCTCTCACCATGTGCATTCCATTAAATTTTCCTGAGGTATCACAATAACACAACTTATAACATCATTTTCTTCCTCGTACAAAGGAACTAAGACTTAATATAGTTTATAGATTGCACATATGAACTCAAAATGCAATCTCTACTCTCCCAAGAATCTTATTATGGTCTATTTATGTACCAAATATAAATAGACCAAAAGTACGTCTCATAATTTTATTATGGTCTATTTAATATTTATATACCAAATATACCTATTAGAGGCCTAGACTAATTTTTATAACGAACAAAATCATTGACATTTGATCGATAATGTATAGAAATAGTCAACTACTATATTAATCAGTATTTATGTATAAACTCACGATATCTAAAACATCTTTCTTTTATGAATCTTAGTTGAATTTATGAACATAATACACAAACCACTTTAAAATCCTAACAAAATTTGACCTAACTCCATTATAGGTCAATTAAACTTCTTAAAATAAGATTCTCAAAACTTTTAAGATCTTCTAAAGACCAAACTACACTCATTTGTCAACAATTTAATCCAAAACTATTTCAAAAGTTTTCTAAAAGTATTTTGATGCATCAAGAGATTTTTTAATTCAAACTAAATTTTTATTTGAGTATGAAAAATTATTATATAAAAATAAAATGATTATGCAATATTTGAGCTTATAGACTATTGAAATGACCAACATAAAGTAACCAAAAAGATTGCAATAATTTGTTACTCACGAAAAGTACTATTTAATCTTTCTTGCTCTTGGTTCACTTAACTTGAATTAGCTTGAACTTAATTTTTCATATTTTATTGAATTTTATTATATCATAACTACTAATATCATCAAAGCTAAATACATCAGTAGTAATAGTTTTTTAATCATCAAAATCATGTCTTAAAACCTCACTTAGTTCAATAATCTCTCCTTTTTTATGATGACAAAATATTTGGTTATATTAAAAATCAATAATATTGAGTAAGACACCTTATATTAAAGAAATATATTATACATGATCTCCCTTAATTATTACATCATAAAAATGGGCATATGATACACAAAGTTTTAACTATCAAAAGAAAAAAAATTGATATCCTTGAAGGTTAGATCTTGATTTCTTTTCAACCTATCTCATAATAGGTTTCTTTAAAAAATTATTTCCAAATGAAATTTCTTTCTATATGCAGTAATCACTACCGAAATGACATTTCTCATGAAAAAATTGAAGCTACACGGATCACATGAGTAAGACCTATGAGAATATGATATATATGCATTTTTAAGTCTTCTTTAGAAGTAATACTGAGTGGGAGATCTCTTTTTTGGATATATGGGGGGATTGAATGCTCTTATTGTGTGATTATGACGCCCAGATATGAATTGATAAAAGATACGTTGCTTTCGTTAAAAAAGTAGCCTATGAGGATTGTGAACATGTACCTTACGCTTAGATGGTGGCATGTAATGATTATGAGTTCGCTTAAATTTTTTTTATTGTGGCCTATCATGAAAAATGTGCATTTTTTTGCTTTATGAATTGTAGCCTCTAGGTTTAGCGTATGGACTATATATTAATGTATATAATTTCTTTTTATCTTGGGAGTTAAAAGATGATAGATGAACGCTAAAGGTTTTATGTCTTGAATTAGAGTTTATATACTTATCTGATGGCTTAGGCGATTGCTAATCATTAGGCATATTATATTCCATTACAAAAATAGTCTTATAATTGGATAGTGTACTTCAATAAGTGTAAGTAACTTTATACCTACAATTTGTACTATTTCATGCTCAAAGTATTCTAGTTTTTTACTCCCCAAAGTGAACTTAGACAATGATGCATTGAGAATGTTGATCTCCTTCTTTAATACCTTATTATGATGTAATAAATCATGTTAATTTTTTAGTATTAACAACCATACTCTTAGATTCTACCATGTCTTGCATTTCACATTTCAATTTCTTATTTTTAATCTTGTATACAGCTAAGAGTTTATAAGATTTCAATTTTATTTATAAAGTGATGCTTCATTTATGTCTTTAACATTCTTAATGCTGATTTATTTAAAGATAGTGATTAGATCATATCATAATTTACATGTTGACATTTTGACATGATCTGCATGTGAGTAGACCATGGCTTAGATATTAAGAATTGTATAAGAGCAGTAGATATATGCATACATAGATTTTCTAGTATTAGGGTCAAACCTTTCATAAGATTTCATAAATTTTAATATGTCCTTGGGACATGTAATCAGATAAAAATATAAATGAATTTACATAAAATAAGTAGTTATAAATTTATTGAGAGGTGAGAGCAATTCACTAACTTAAAAAATTTTACCGGTCTAAATTCTAAAACATTCTCGATAAATTGAATTATTACTATAATGATAATAATAGAAAGAATCTTATTTAAATATGTATTTAATTCTGCTTTCCTCATTTAAGTAATTGTTTTGATCTATTTATAGTTTTTCTCCTATATTTAGCTTTATTTTATTTTTTAATGCCAATTGACAATCGTTCTCTTTAATCAGATTTTCATCACTCCCTCGTGGGAACGAATGATTCCGAGTAGCTTTGGCTAGAGATTACCTGCAAAACAGATAAAGGCGTGCCGGGGATTGGTCCCCGGCTAGCC
>JANIPM010000004.1:40012935-40031042 GCA_027478405.1 Erythroxylum cassinoides
GCGGGCAGGCGGGCGAAGCCTATGACAAGTGCGCACTTGTTAAACAGAGGGGATCACTACAAACCCACAAAATCATACATGATCATATTAGGCATTCTTCCTAAATCTCATATTCACATTCTTTTCCATTATTCATCAAGCTTTGCCACGAATGGCCATTTCAACAAGATACGCTCACATAAACATTTAATTCACATATTCGGAATTTTTGATCACTTAACAAACAATATTACTAATCTTTACACACAATAGTGCATAGAACGGTGCATAGTACAGATTCAAATATCACAAATAATCCTTTGTTCAAAAATTCACAAATCATAGGAATATAGCCTAATACTTAATGATTAAAAAGTTACCCACCTCTTATCCTTTGGCTTTGCAATTTGTCAAATTGTTCTTTTCCAATCTTCACTTGCCTTAAGAGACCTAATCAAAGCATAACAAGGTCTAATTACCAAAAAATCAAATGCTGAAATTTTTTTTTCAAGAATGCGAGAACTTGACTTTAAACTTACCCAACTTTGCCTATTCATTACTAAACTATAACCATCATAACCTATCTCAATCTTATCAATTATTTTCAAGAATCTCATGCCTTAAAGCCAACAACTCAAATCTGAAATTTTACGCTTTTGTTTCTAAAATCCTTCTTCTTTCCACTTTACTCTCCAAGAAACCTCTTACACCTTCCTTTCTAAGCAAGAAAGGCCAAATTCTAACAAAACACCATGAATGAATAAAGAGACATATGCTGGAAATTTTAAAAGCATGGAACAATTTGACTTTAACTCTCCATAAGCTCATTTATACTTTAACTAAACCATTCTCATCAAAACCCATCTAAATAATTAATAAAACTTTGAAAATCTCTAAGTTTAGAACTTTCCCCACGAAAATTCTGATTTTGTTTACCTTCCAAAACTCCTCCTCTTTTCTAGTTCTTTCATCAAATAACTCTTCAATCCACCATTTTGAAATAAGAAATGCAAACTCTACCATAAAACCCTAATCAACACAATATGGCTATGCTGGAATTTTAAACAAATGTCGAAACTTGACCTTCATCACTAACTCTTTCAACCACCATGCTCAAACCACCATGTTAAGCAAAACCCTTACCAATAAACTCATAATTCCCAAAAATTCACATGCTGAAATTTTTAACAAAATGGACAAACTTCCATCTCCTCTAACCTAACCTCCCTTATACTCTTTTTAAGCTATAACAATCAAAACTCATCTTAAACCTAATCCAAATTTGCAAAAATCTCAACTCAAAAATACCTACACAAATCTGAATTTTCTCTTTTGTTTTTAACATCCTTCTTCTTTTCTTTTCTAAGCCAATACTCTTCAAACCATCATATTAACCAAGAATAGGAACAACCCAAGCAACAAAATCATGAATTTACAAACATAACCTATGCTGGAATTTTGTTTTTCAACCTTGGAAAACTTGAATTCAACTTACATACTTTCACCTATATTTTATCTAACCCATTATCATCACAACCATCATTAAAAACACAAATCCTACTAGAAAACCATGAATTTCCAAACATGACCAATGCTGGAATTTTCCAAAGACAAGGAAAACATGAGATTATTTCATATAACCTTATCTACACCTTCCTAAAGCTATTCCAATTGAAACCCCCTTTAAAACCAATCCAAAGTTTCGAAAATTATCAACTTTAAGGCCATACATGCATGCTGAAATTTTCCACAATTGTCGAAACTTGATATTGAGCTCACCGAACCTTACCAAAACCTTTCTTGTGCCATTCTTTTGCTATATTAACTAAAACCCCCTTCAAAACTAATTGAAATTTCGAAATTCCTAAGTCCTATGCTTGCTGAAATTTTTCAAACATTCATGCTCTTCTCTTTTTCCTTTCTTTCCTACCCCAATACTCTTCAATCACCATATTAACCAAGAAAAAGGGAAAAAAACCTAACAAAATACTAAGGAAAATTTCGAAACCCTAACTCATCCAAATCTGAAATTTTAACCTCTACTCATATAAACCTTCTTCTTCTACTTCTAACCATATATTTTCAATAAGAAAGAGGAAACCCTAACTAAATTGCCAAAAAAATTCGAAATTTCCTTACCTAGGTTGAAACCCACGATTTCTCCTTCTTTGAAAGATGAAATAACTCCTTCCCTTCCTCTTGTTCTTACATAAATCACGTGGATCTACCTTGCTCAAGCTTGAAACACCTTCTTCTTCCCTTCTTTCTTGATGGCCGAAACCTTCTCCTTCTTTCTCCCTTTTGAAGTTTCGAAATCCACTCACTTCTCTCTTCTTTGATGTATTTTCGTGTAAGTTGGAAGATGACTTAGGTTTGGCTTCTTCTCACTTGTTTCCTATGCATAAAACGACATCACTTTGGCTCTCCCTCCTTGAAATTTCGTTGGTTACTTAAGATGGGTGGTCAAAGCTTCTAACTTGGTCAAAGATGGAGCCTTAGGAAACTTAGAAAAACCTATGCATTTTTATGAAACTTAAGCCCAAATTTTCAAGTCCAAAATTTCCCTCCTTAAACTTTTCCCCAAAATTTTCATCTTCCCTCCTTCCATTTCAAACTTAACTTTTGTGGGCTCCCACTTAAAAGCCCATAAGCTCCCTTCCTTTTTCATTTAATCTTCCATACAAACCCTAGCCCACTTAATTAATAAACCTAAAGCCTTATAACCATTTAAACAAATTCTAATTTATTCCTAACATGACCTAATTTAATAATTCTTATTCTTTGAAAATATAATACAAAAATTAAAATTCTAATTTAACTAAATTCCTGAAATTTAATATTATTGCTATAAATTCTAACTCTCAATTTCTTCAATTACTAATTATTGCTAAAAAAAATCTCAAATTATTCTAACCAAATTATTCTAATAAAACCCTAATTTCATACTACCCAAAAGACAATTTAATTTACAAATCTATTTAATAAGGAAAAAAGGATCGGGGTCTAACATGTCCTCAAGCTTGAAATTTGCGTAATGATCTAGCATATCCTGAACTTTTTCCCAAGAGGCATCAGCGGGGGAAGATGGGGTCCAGTGCACTAAAAGTTCCTTTTTTCCCGCATGATAACGTTGGCCCAAAATAGCAAGAGGAGCCCGAGGTTCCTGTTTAGCAATGGGTGGAAGCACCACCTCAAAATTGTTATTCCCGACATGATACTGTTTGAGTGTGGAGACATGAAAATCTGGGTGTATTTTTGCATCAACAGGAAGCTTCAATTTATATGCCATAGAACCGATTTTTTCCAAAACCTCAAAAGGCCTAAAATATTTTGCAACAAGTTTCTGATTTTTTCTTGAAGCTAAGGAAGATTGGCAATAAGGCTGAAGACAGAGCAGAACCATGTCCCCATTGTTAAACTCCAATGGCCGGTGTGAGCGATCATATTGGAGTTTCATTCTGTTCTGAGCCATTTGAAGGTTGGTGCGGAGAAGTTGTAACATTGAAACCCACTGCTGAAGAATAACATCTACAACCTTAACGGTAGAACTTCCAGGCAAGTAAGATAGAAGTCGTGGAGGTGGTCGCCCATATACAGTTTCAAATGGTGCAGACTTGAGAGAAGTATGATAGCTTATGTTGTAACAAAATTTTGCCCAAGCAAGCCAATCACACCATTTGTTGGGATGAGAGCTAGTGAAGCACCGTAAGTACATTTCCACTATTCCATTAGTCACTTCTGTTTGACCATCTGATTGCGGGTGATAAGCCGAGCTAAAACATAATTTAGTACCACACAATCGGAATAACTCCTTTCAAAAAGAACTTGTGAAGGTGGCATCTCTTTCACTGACCATAGTTTCTGGCAGGCTATGGAGTTTGAAAATATTATCAAAGAAATGCGAGCGATACTTACGGCTGTATATGGGTGAGGGATTGCAATAAAGTGCCCATAATTAGAGAACCAGTCAATTAAGACCAAAATGACATTTTTGCCTCTGGATTTAGGAAACCCCTCAATAAAGTCAAGGGACATATCTGCCCAAATTTGTTGTGGAATGGGTAGAGGCTGTAATAACCCTACAGGCTGCAAAGATTCTGTTTTGTGGCGTTGACACACATCACAAGCAAGGATGAAATCTTGTACCATTTTTTTCATTCCCCGCCAAAAGAAATCACGAGTAATCCGATGTAGTGTCTTTTGGTAGCCTTCATGGCCCTGATTGTGAATGGAAGTAATCACCAAAGGTATTGATGGAGATCCATTGGGAATGTAAACCCGGTCTTTAAAGAAAAAAAGACCTTGTTTAAAACTCCAATGAGCTGCAGATGCGATTATTTACTGCCGAAATGAGCTGCTGAATTTCGAGAGATCGTTGTTGCTCCTGTCAGATTTCATCGAACAAATCCAGCTGAGGCTTGGAAAGGGCAAGAAGACAGTTATGGTCTGCATCACGGCGTGAGAGAGCATCGGCCCCTATATTGGATTTTCCTACCTTGTACTCCACAGTGAAATCGAAGGGCAGCAACTTACTCACCCAGTGTTGTTGTGGGGAGGAAAGTGAGTGTTGCTCCAGCAAAAATTTCAAAGTGTAGTGGTCCGTTCGCACCAGAAACTTTTTGCCCCAAAGATATGGTTGCCAATGTTTAATTGCTTTGACCAAACCAATGAGTTCCTTTTCATATGCCGGAAGACTGACATGTCGGGCTGCCATTGCGCGGCTAAAGAAGGCTACTGGTTTATTTTCTTGAAGTAACACAGCGCCAATACCTGTGTCAGAAGCATCACACTCTAAAACAAACATTATCTCAAAATTTGGAAGAGCCAATATGGGCGTGGTAGTCAGTGCTGTCTTCAAAGTTTCAAATGCTTTAATTGCAGCATCAGTCCATTGAAAAGAATTTTTCCGCAACATGGCAGTGAGAGGAGCAGCTATAGTACCATAGTTGAAGACAAACTTCCGGTAATAACCAGTGAGTCCAAGGAAACCCCGCAACCCCCGGAGAGTAACCGGTCTAGGCCAGTCTGTGATAGCTGCGATTTTGGAATTGTCAACCTGCACCCCCTTCTGTGAGATTACATGACCCAAGTATGAAACTTGAGTTTGTGCAAAGGTGCACTTGGAGCGTTTCAGGAACAATTTGTTTTTGGCCAAGATGTGGAAAATTTGACGCAAGTGATGCATGTGTTCTTCCCAAGATTTACTGAAAACAAGTATGTCGTCAAAAAAAACCAATACGAATTTACGTAAGTGTTCCTGGAATACCTCATTCATCAAGGCCTAAAAAGTGGATGGTGCATTGGACAATCCAAATGGCATGACCAAAAACTCGAAATGACTGTGGTGAGTTTGGAATGCTGTTTTTTCAATGTCCGGTGGATACATGCCGATCTGAAACTACCCAGAAAGCAAGTCTAATTTGGTGAAGTATTTTACCCCTCCTAATTCGTCCAGAAGCTCATCAATAACAGGAATTGGGAATTTGTCTTTGATGGTTTGGGCATTGAGTTCCCTGTAATCCACACACAAGCGTTATGTTTTATTAGTTTTGGGAACCAGAATTATCGGAGATGAAAAAGGAGATCTGCTTGGACGGATGATTCCTTGTTTGAGCATAGCTGTACACTGGCATTCAATTTCATCTTTTTGCCCATGGGGATATCTGTAGGGTGCACCACCACTAGTTTAGTGTTTGGGACTAAGGGAATACGAGGGTCACAAGAATGGGCAGGAGGAAGCCCTGTTGGTAGATCAAAAAGAGCGGCAAATTCTACCAGTAGTTTTTGTAGTTGGGTATCATGATCAGTAGCAGGCAAAAGAGAATGAAGATTTGGCTATGTCCCTGATCTGGAATTTATGTCGTTAAGTTCCACTTGTTTCCCTTCAACGAAGAAAGACATCCATATAAGGTTAAAGTCCCATAGGATGAGGCCCAATGTTCTTAACCAATTAACGCCAAGGACAATGTCAAAGCCAGTCAGTTGCAAAACAAATAAATCCACCGTAAAAATGGTAAATCCAAATTCAATCAGTGCCCCCTTGTAAATTCCAAGACTGCGGAGCTGCTCGCCATTGGCAACATTGACACGTAACCCATCTTTCTCATCCACCTATGCTTGTAATTCATCAACTTTGGAAACAGAGACAAAACTGTGAGTGCTTCCAGAATCAACAAGGATTAATACCTGGCTGCCCTTCCAACATCCCAGCAAACGCATGGACTGTGGATTGCGTGTTCTAGTAATGGCATGGAGAGAAATTTTTGGTGGTAAATCTGGGTCTGCGTCTTCTTCTGAAATAGCACCGTCATCCAGATCAATCCAAAACAACGGTTTACATTGATGACCTCGAACAAACGGTTCATCACAATTAAAACACAATCCTTTTTTTCTTCGTTCATCCATTTCGTCTCTAGTGAGTCTTTTAATTGTACGATTGTTGCGTGAATCCTGAAGTGGAGGGGTGCGTTTGATATCCCAGTTGGTGGAGCTCCTAGAGTAAAGCTTCCGTTCATACAATCGAGACATGCTCATCGTTGTGACAAGATCTTTTGGTTGTTGAAGCTCGACTTCAACTGATATGGATTCCTGTAGCCCACTGAGATACAACTGCACCTTTTGATTCTGAGTTAAGGTGCCAGCTATGGAAACCAGAACTTCGAATTTTTTTTGATATTCCTCTACGGTTCCTGTTTGTTTTAATTTGGCAAGTTCCCCCAATTTATTGCTTCGGATAGGGGGTCCAAACTGTAAATTGTATTGGTTGACAAATTCAGACCATGTGGGATTTGGAATATCTTGAATCATCTGTAAGTACCATAGTTGTGCATTTCCCTCAAGGTGGTAAGAGCCTAACCCCACCATTTCCTCTTCAGGAGTGGATTGGTGCCGAAAAAAATGTTGACAACGGCTAATCCATCCCAAGGGATCTTCCTGGCCATTAAAGCGTGGGAAGTCCAGTTTAGTGTATTTGGGCACAATGGTGTTGCCTCCAGAGGCTTCAGAACTGGTTGCTCCAATAGTTCCCTTATCGCGCCATATTCAAGCTTAACTTTCTACACCTGGAGAAGAAGACCGTACCTGTTTGACGGATTCCAATTGGAGGGACATGGCCTCCATTTTTGTGTGAAGCTGCTCAACCTTCTCATGGCGGGCCTAATTGGCTTGCTATTAAGAAAGGATTAAGTTGAAGAGTTTTGTAAGTTGATCTTGAACAGATTCCCCCATAACAGTAGGCTCTGATACCAAAATGTTAGGGTCCTGAACCTGTGATCGAGTTAGGGGTCTTTCGTGGATGGGAATGGAAGGTGTTTATGAGGGAGAGGACGTGGAATTCTTTTTGCGACCAATCTTGAAGAATTGAAAGGCTCACTTAGAGGCAACCTTAAACCTCTGAGTTATAGTACTCAAAACTGTAATGATTTCCAAGTCCCCTCTTCATTGATGATTATTGAATATTTATACAGGATGTAAACCACCCTTTTTACATCAATGGAATCATGACTTGATCATGGAGTCTCATCCTCCTAAGATAATGGAAATAACTGAAAGTGGAGATCCCCTCCTTACAATATGGAAAATACTAACAAATGCTTAAATAAAAATTCAACAACTAAAAATCAAACTGAACTGGTCAACCTCTTCAATCCTTAATGCTTTTCCCATCTTCAGTAGGCTGAACACGTGGCTGCTTCTTCTAATTATGGGTGTAACGTGTCTACACCTGTAATGGACTTGTATCAATGTGTTAGTGGAATTGAGATCAGAATTTTATGATAATATATTTCTATAATTGTGAACCAATTGTCGTCATGCATATGCAAGATGCAATGAAGGATAATTGGAAGATGAGATGAATGATAGCGGCATATGTACAAGTTCAACCGGTTAAGTTGAATTCTCATTGGGAATTCCTATCTGATGATGGGATCATCATCATAAGTGAGAAGATTGAGCACATATGTAATATATGTGCGGAGATGATATAGGACGCAATTTATGACTTAGTGGATATTTGTTAGCCAGAGTTTCCACAGTTAAAGTCTAAGAGGAACTAGGGAAACACATGAAAGTGCTTATAATGATCAATCGAGGATAGATTGAGAATGCTGATGATGCTATAATAAGAAATGACATCGAAGATAAAGAGAAGAATATCATCTAGGATCAATGGAGATCAAAGTATCCATCGTGTAAGATATACATTTGTGAATGGTTAGAGATAAATATGTGGACAAAACGGGATGATCTGATGATACTCAACTAAGCATATGCATCAAAAATTATGTCTGCTACTCCATTAAGTTTGGCAATTAAAATGTTATGTCCTTGTAAGAATGGTGGGAATGGGTCTTCTAGAGGTATTAGGGATGGCTGATAATGCGATGATGATAATAGTTGAATGATAAGCATTACATGAACAGTGAAGATGATAGTAGCACAAAATTGTCATTCGAAGAAGAATTTTATGGAATAAGGTTAAGCATATTAGATATTATATATATTATGAATGATCAATGAAGGAATAAATCAGAAATGATATTGGAGTCCTAATCCTGATGGAGACTCAAACAAAAGGGGTACTACTGAGAATGTATGCAAATTGTTTGATGTAAAGAATCCAACTATATGAGTGGATTTCTGAATATGAGGTGACATTAAGTATAAGAGACACAACTAAGATTTGATGAATGTGTTACTAACACAGAAAGTTGAGTTTACAAATCAATTGAAATGTGTGGAGAAATTAGTATGATTGATCAGACAATAGAATGATTCAGTGTGAAAATAGAGGAAAAATGAACGAATTGAGAAAGGCATTCAAGGAAGGAAGTCATTTGGAAAAATTGAAATTAACGTGAGAAATGAAGAATTAGTCAATAGAGGAATTATGAGAACTAATTAGGGGCAAATGAAACTTTGGAAACTCGAATACCCCAACAGTATTATGGTATCGAAGATTAAAGTGATTCAAGTGAAATTTGATGATGTGTAACAGGTATTTGAAAATCTGAGAAGAATAATTTGAATACGTGAAGAAAAATGTGTAACGTGTATGAGAAATGAAAGAAATTAAAATTTGAGGAATTATACTGATATTAATTATATCTTATGGATTTGGAGATTCCATAGTATGCAATTATATTATATAAGAGATTTGGATAAATCCAATGCAGCAAGATAAAGTGGTCTAATATATATGGAGACAACTAAAGTCCTATGAGTTGATTATTTGATACATGATTTAGAGATACTATAGTAGTGATTGTTTTGAAGTTGGGAAATAGTATATGTAAAAGAATATCTGGGATATATACATATATAAGTACAAATTGTCAAAGTTGAGACAATCACTGAAATGAGAGAATTGAATATGAGACCAAAAAGATTGGTATAAATACCGAAAGAACATGATTGTACAAGTGAGAAATTCCAAGTAAGGCTACGTGTTATATTAGATACCCTAAGCAGAAACTCGATACTGAGGATTATCAGAACTAGAGTAAAAAGAATCATAGAATGTGGGGCCTAGTTTATCCCAAATTAAGGATTCAAGAATTGAGAATCTTATTAAGGAATTGAAAATGGATCTGAATTTAGAGTTTAAATTGAAAGATGAGGCTTTATGATCAAAAAAGAGAAATATGCTTACCTAATAAAGAGATAAAGGAGTTAGTGGATCAATATCGAAAGTATGGATCAAAATGAGATAAACATAGGAGTAAAGCGTACTGATACTATGGAGATGTAAACTATAAAGCAAAGGATGAACTGTTTAGAAGAGTATCACCTCCCCAAGGTGTGCTTAGATTGAGTGCAAAATGTCAAGTATGTTGAGAGAAATCAATATGATCTGATATGGTTTATCAACATAGGAAGTGGGGAAAATGTGAGAAATCTAAAACTTAATAAGGAACTCATTAGGAAAGGGAATGATTAAATAGGTGATTGAAAGACTTGATGAGTCTCTTGACAGTGATCATTTGAAAAAAAAGGTATTCAAGTGAAGAAGTTATTAGGGAGACTGAGGAAAACATAAGACAAATGTTACCTCCATTTGGTTGACCACTCTGGTAGGAATTTCGAGGAAAAAATTCTTTAAAGGGGGGAGAATTTTTGGACCTCAAATGTTTCATAGAAGTTAGAACTATTTGAATGAGAAAATTTGGCAAGTAGTCATGAGTAAAGAGCAAATGAATGAAAATTCTTGAACCAGAAATGATAGGCAAAGGTAAAGTAGCGAATGAGAAATGTAGATATGTCCAAGTTTTGTTTTGGTGTTTCTGATGGATACAAGATTTTGAAGTGAAAAGAATTAAGGTAAAAGTTATAAGTAGAATTAAAGCCAAAAATAAAGTTGCATTTGTGTAGTAACTGGATGAAGACTAGGTGCATAAGGTTATGTTATGTTATTGGTGTTCATGATTAAACATGGACTGTATATTTCTTAAGATGTTATTGATTTGAAATGGAGTTGAGAATGAGGAGTAAAGGAAGTAAGAAAGGTGATTTTAGTATGATCTGTGTTAAGGAAAGATTTTGAAACAAAATGGCTGTTAGATTTGAAAAATTGTTCAAGGAGTAAGTTTCAGTCCTTTAGCCACAACTTCTTCTCTAGTTATCCAATCGAGATGATTCTTGATTTGGATTAAAACTAGAAACCTGTGGCTACCTTTCTTAGGAAGACATCGAACTTAGATTCGATCTTTAAGAATCATAAGTTGTCATGAAGTTAAGAACTGGGTGTAGTACAATGAATGAATGTAAAAAATTCATGTTCGTTACTCGAGGGAAATTTTGGATTAATCTAAGCTGGATTAGAGAAAATGTGTAGATATTTCTTTTAGCTTTCCAGCAATTTATCGTATAGAATTTAAGACTTCTAGGTTGAAAGCCATGGTCCTTATAAGGGAGATGTACAAGAGAGGAGTTATCTCTTTTGTGTTTTTGCTTCTTCTGTGATGACGTCATCTTCTTCTTTGTTTCACTTCGTTTAAGTTTTGTTTCTTTTGTGTTACTATTCATGAACTTCCTCTGTGTTACTATTCATGAACTCCTTCTGTGTTTTGTTCCTTTAGTGTTTCGCTCCTTCGGAGTTTTGTATTGTCTACCTTTTGTATCCTCTGCCTTTTGTATCATTTGTGTTTTGTATCTTCAAAGTTTTGTATCATTTTCCTTTTGTATCCTCTACCTTTTGTATCCTCTGCCTTTTGTATCTTCTGAGTTTTGTATCATCTACCTTTTGTATCCTCTGCCTTTTGTTATCGCATGTGTTTTGCTGACGCGTCATCCTCTGTGTTTTGCTGACATCTTCTTATGGGTTTTGTTCTTTCTAGGTTACTATTCATAAACTTCTTTTGTGTTACTGTTTATGAACTTCTGTCTTTTGCTATCTTCTGTGTTTTTCCGATTTGCTTCTTCTGACTTTCACATCTTCTGATTTTGCTTCGTCTGCCTTTTGCTTCGTCTAAGCTTCTACCTTTCTCTTCTTTTGTGTTTTGTTATTTTTTCCTTTCGTTTCTTCTATTTTTGTTTCGTCTATGTTTTGCTATCTTCTGGGTTACTGTTCATCTTACAACTTCTGTTACATTTTTTATCCTTCAGAAGATAGAATTTGTCTTCAAGGTCTGCATGAAAGTTGTAGAACTTGAAGTCTTCCTTCGAATCACCTAAAGAATGTCTTAATGCGATATCCGTAGGGAAAGTTATAGACATTTTCTCACTTCTTTTGCCTTTTTCCATTTGTCTGCTTTTTCCTTTGGCTTCGTCAAATCCTATCGTCTAATTCACTTTGACCCTTCAGATGATAAAATCTGACCTCAAGGTCTTCTTCAAAGTTGTAAATTTCAAAGTTAAATGAAGTGATTCTTGAACCTTTAGATTCCTAACTTTTTTTTTTTTTGCGTCTCCATTGAAGGTCATAGCTCTTGGTGTTGATTTGAAAGGGATGGATTGAACCAAAGTAAGGGTATCAATTGGATATTTTACTAAACATACTTCAATATTTTTATGATTTCTGGATCAGTAGAGCTCCGAATAAGATAACTCTTGTTTCAAGGTAAACTAGAGACACAGAGCTACGAATAGTATGAAGAAGTTAAAGTCAAATTAAATTTCTAAGAGGTTTAAATTTCCGATAAGAGTTGTGCATAGTATGCTGATTTGGACAAGAGCAGTCCAAAAAGGTTTGAAGTGTATCTTTTAAATCACTAACCCAAATGGAATGATTTTGATGTCATTGGAAACGTAAGACAATATAGAAGATTCTTCTATAATAAAGTGTTATGTCAAAATATTCAAGGGTGCTTTTGGCAAGACACTTATGTGTAAAAAACATAAGGCATAAATGAAAGGGCATAATTGGAAGAGGAAATGTTGTCTTGCCTATAAATGGAAGGAAGCATAAGAGAAGAGTGGAACGAAATGAGAAAGGAAGAGAAAGAGAGAATGTCACAAAAAAGAGAGAGAAATATAAAGAGAAGAATAGAAGGAGACAGAGAAGAGAAACCAAGCTAGGGTTTCAATTTCCTTAGCCTATAAGAAAGATTTTGAGGTTGTTTAAGAAGCGAAAAAGGTAGAGGAAGAGAAGAGCTTCCAGTTAAGCCAACGATCTCTTCATTTGGTGAAGAACCGAAGGGATCGAAGAGACCTATTTCAGTTAGATCAGCTCACAGAGCACACATTAAAGATACAACAGGAAAGAGTCTTAGAGACCTCAGGTTGTTTACAAAGAGAAGAGACATTCTGAGCAAGCCTATAAGCAAGGAAATCAGGTGGGTACATGTTTATAATAGAGTGAATAAGCCACTACTATTTTTTTTAAATCAAAGAAGTTTTTTTTTATTTTCATTTACATCATAAATGCTGCATTCATTGTCCATGAACGATTTATGAAATTTGTTATGTGTTTGCTACATGGGTTGTGTGATGATTTATAAAAGTGATTTTCTTTTGAAAAGATCAAATGTTCATGAATTCACGTTTTCAAGAATGGTTTTCAAGATATATATCAAGTATACGAACAAGCAAGTTTACAAGAAGTGCCATTTTGGGCAACAAGCTTACAAGATTTTGAAATATATGTGTTATGTGGGTTTATGGTGATCCCCTAAGTTAACTCACGTGAACGTTGACCCAAGTTAAAGGCTTCTCCCGCCTATCTGCTAGTGGCATGGAGCTCCTTCATGGACTCCCATAAGTTCAAGGCTATGCAAAACCATTATGTGGGATTGCGCTAGTACGTTCTGTTCACGGCTACACAAGACCCTTAGGGGAAATGTTTAGTACATTCTGTTTTGGATCCACCCAAACCATTCAGATGTACATATGTGCTTATGATCTGTTGACAAGTTTGATGCATGACATGATTTAAAATTGTTCCTAAATCGTTTGAATAAATTGACAATTTTGAGGAATAAATGTTTGATGATATCTTGCATATGAAATAACTTTGTTTTCGAAAATGTGAAATGGCAATGAGTTTTTGAAAAGAGCTTTTGCTTATCTTTTTATTATAAACTGTTACCCACGAGCTATCAAGCTCACCCCCTTCCTGTCCCCACCTTCAGATGATGAGAAAGATATCGAGTGATCAAGAGTATAAAGATGTTACTTCAAATTCTGCATATCTTGGAGTTTAAGTTATCTTTGTAAAATGCAAGGATTAGTCACTTTTCAAGAATTTTTAGTTCATGTAACTTTTGTAGTTTGAGATTTCGGATTTATGTTGTAATGTGGCTTGAAAAGCCATTATAGCTTTGTAAAACCCTATTTGTATGTAATGTACTAAAGAGCATGATGTAATAAAGATACGCTAAAGTCTTATGATATTCGCAAGAGGTTGGGTTTTGCAAACGGGTCCCAACACAACCCAAACCCTTTCTCGAAGCATCACTGTATACTGTATAACCCTTATCTCCCACAGGCAAGGTCAAGATTGGCGCGCTGGTAAATCTGTGCTTGAGCTCCTCAAAACTCTTCTGACATTCCTCACTCCAGATCAATTTTTGATTCTTCCCCAATAACTTAGTCAATGGAGTAGCTATCATAGAGAATCCATCAACGAATCTCCTATAATATCTTGCTAAATCCAGGAAACTTCTCACCTCTGTTACTATCTGGGGTGTATGCCAATTTACCACTGCTTCAACCTTCCTTGGATCAACATATACCCCATCTTTTGAAATCACATGTCCAAGGAATATCACCTCATGGAGCCAGAATTCACATTTGCTAAATTTGGCATAAAGTTCCCTTTCCCTCAATGTATGCAACACAATCCTGAGATGCTCCTCATGTTCCCCTTCATTCTTAGAGTACACTAGAATATCATCAATAAGCAATATGACAAACTGATCTAGATATTCCTTAAAGACCCTATTCTTAAGATCTATAAAAGCAGCTGGAGCATTGGTCAATCTAAAAGGCATGACTAAAAACTCATAATGTCCATACCGTGTCCTAAAGGTCGTCTTATTTACAACAAACTCCTTGATTATGAGTTGATGATAGCCTGACCTAAGATCAATTTTGGAGAAGACCCTTGCTCCCTGAAGCTGGTCAAACAAATCATCAATTCGAGGTAGAGGATACTTGTTCTTAATAGTCACCCTGTTGAATCTCCGATAATCAATGCACATGCGCCATGTTCCATCTTTCTTCTTAACAAACAGAATTGGTGCTCCCCACGGTGATGAACTCGGCCTTATGAATCCCTTTTCTAGTAGTTCTTCTAACTATTTCTTAATATCCTTCAGCTTCGCTGGAACCATTCTATGGGTGGTATAGAAATGGGTGCGGTTCCGGGAATCAAGTCAATGGCAAACTCGATTTTCCTTACCGATGGCAAACCAGGTAAGTTCTCTAGGAACACGTTTGGAAATTCCCTCATAACTGGAACATCCTCTAACTTCCCTTCACTTCCTTCAGTGTCCACAACATATGCCAAGAAGGCTTCACACCCCTTTTCCATCATCCTGTCAGCTAGCAAAGCCGAAATAATTCTTGGTGATGGTGTTTTCCTGTCCCCTCTGAAAATCACCTTCTCACCATTGCCCAGGTCAAATTCCACCTCCTTAAGGCTACAATCTAACTTTGCATGATACTTCTTCATGACATCCATTCCCAATATGACATCTAGCCCCTTAGCCCCTTTAGATTTAGGGGTAGTAAGTCCACTACCAGTTGAGCACCCTCTAAGAAAAGCTCACAATCACATTCCTCCCTAGAGGAGTACTAATAGTTAAAGGACTACCCAAAGGCCTTAAATCAACATCATGAAATGTCATGCTTGCAGAAATAAATGAATGCCTGGAGCCAGAATCAATTAACATATATACTACAAAATTAAATAACCGAGCCATACCCGTGACAACTTCAAGTGCAGCTACCGCTTCCTCTCTGTTCATGGCGAACACCCTTGCCTAAGCCTGACCCTTTGGCCTTCCTGGAGGAATAGCCTTCTTTCCAACTCCAGAACTGCCCACCTCAGCGATTGGTCTGGTCCCCACTGTTTCTGCTCTCCTGGGGGCTTGCAATTATGACCCCTGTTGTTTTATAGCTTAAGGAAAATCCTTGATCACGTTCCCCTTCTCTCTGCATCGAAAACATACTCCAATTAACTTAAAGCATTCTCCTTTGTGAATATTCCCACAATGCTCACATTGAGGGTTTGTGTATCTGCTTCTCCCCGTCCTTCCAGTGCCTCCTACACTCGAGGCTTGCCCCAAGACTGCTCTTGCCTGCTTGTTCTTGATAGGGCCACTGCTTCCCCTTCACTCTGAGTATGAGAACTCCTTGCACTCTTCTCAGGTCTTAGAGCACTCATTCCTTTCTTAGTAGACTGCTCCCTATTCTTTCTCTTCCTGTTCACTTCATTCCTAATATTCTCTAGCCTCTCGGCCTGAAGTGCTGCATCTACCAATTGCTGGTAGTCACAGAAATTATGAATTAATACTTTTTACTTGATCCCTAAATGCAGTCCTCCCTTAAACTTGCGACACTTATCCTCCTCATTAGCAACAATGTTGGCCGCATACCGTGACAATTGGGTAAATCTCAGCTCCTATTCACTCACACTCATGTCCCTCTATGTGAGATTTAGGAACTCTCTAGCCTTCTCTTGGATATAGACCCTCGAGAAGTACTTCATTCTAAAAGCCTCCAAAACGTCTCTCCATGACAACACCAAAGGCATATCCTAACTGTGAGGCACTGATTCCTACCAATGAAGTGCGTCCCCCTATAGTAAAGCTCACTACATAATCTAACTTCTCATCATCCCTACACCTCATCTAAATCAGAACTCTCTCGGTCCTTTCCAACCAGGCTTCAACCTCTTTGGTATTTGTAGTCCCATTGAAATCTACAACTCTATACTTGCGGAGCTTATCATACTACCCACTCCTCTCCACTAGAGCTGGCACTGGAATTTATGACCCTTGACCCATGATATAAGTGAAAGCTTGAGCGAAGGCTTGAAAGAACCGTGGGTCCATAGTAGACATAGGAGGAGGAGGCGGTGGCACTTCATGTTGCACACTAGGTGCCTCAGAATCAGGGACAGGCTATGTCCCAGCATCTTATGGGACATAGGATTCATCCGTGCTCCCTTGGCAAGAGCTAATTCGAGTCACAGCTCCTCGAGTTCTCTTTTGAGGCGGCATTTTTCAGTCCTTCAACATAAAACCATTGAAAACTTTTAGTTCATGTAAAAAAATTTCAAATCATGTAAAACAGTTTAAAAACTATGCAATTTGCTTACTTAAAATAATGCATGTTCATTTCATATCTGGCACCATAAGTGTTGGACACCCCGCCCTTGTCAGTCACAAGCCCGATGTACTAAGTGACATCTGAACGTGTATCCCACAAGGATGGCGTGCCCCTACTAAGACAAACTTCAAGATAGCTTACTTCTACCATTTCCAAATAGATGTGGGTCTATGCCTCCAGTTTATTTAGAGACAAAAACTGACTCATTTGGAGATCCTATAATAAAGTTATGGCTGAAAGAATTGAACAGAGTTTTGACCTTAATCATATCGCACCTGCCTTGGGGCAATTAGGATAATTGTCATTAGAGATATCAGATTAAGATCATCTTAGGACAATTTCAAAGAGGACTTTGAGATCTACAACTTTCATGCAGACCTCAAAGACAGATTCTATCTTCTGAATGGTCAAAAACGGAGCAGAAGATAGGTACAAATGAGACCAAATGAAAAAGCAGACTAATGGAAAAAGACATATGAATCAGAAAAATTGTCATAACTTTCGCTACAGATATCAGAATTGTTTGTTCTTCATATAGTTCAAAATAAGACTTCAATATCTACAACTTTCATGTAGACCTCAAAGATAGATTCTATCGTTTGAATGGTCAAAAATGAAGCAGAAGATAGGTACAACCAAGACCAAATGAAAAAGCAGACTAATGGAAAAAGACAGACGAATCGGGAAAATTGTCATAACTTTCCCTACAGATATTAGAATTGTGTGCTCTTCATATGGTTCGAAAGAGGAATTCAAGATCTACAACTTTCATAAGACCTCAAAGATAGAGTCTATCATTTGAAAAGTAAAAAATGGAGCAAATAATAAAAGATAGCAAAAGACAGACGACACGTCATCACGAAAGACATGTTATCAAAGACAACACATCATCACAGAAGACACATCATCATAGAAGACACAGCATCTCAGAAGACACATCATCACAGAAGAAACAAAACATAGAAGAAACAAAATGCAGAAGATACATCTTTCCTTATAAGGACCATAACTTTTAGGTCAGATGTCCAAAATTTTCATATTATATACCGTTGGGAAGATAAAAGAAAGACCTACAACTTTTTAGAGGGCACATTTGCCTAAATCAACCTAGATTAATCCAGATTTCCCTCCAAATTCAAAACACGAATTGTTCCCTTATGAAAACTAAAAAAAAGAAAACGCACAAACTTGAGAGAGTCATGGGCAAAAATGCAAACATATCTCATTTGCAGCAAAAGATAAAAGTTTACAAAGCTTTAGTGGGCATTTCAAGCCACAAATACATTAATACATCAAAATCCCAAAATACAAAAGATACATGAACCATGATTTGCTCAAAATGCAACTAAAGCCTT
>JANIPM010000004.1:40120903-40154301 GCA_027478405.1 Erythroxylum cassinoides
ACAGTGAATAACAAAAACTGAGCTATGGATATGCAAGTTTCTGGGGAAAGAGAGTAACCATGGAGGACTTTTATGATGTTAGAAATGCCAAGATTAATGGCCGAACAGTTAGATTGTAATACGAAAAAAGATAGGAAGAAGGAGGGAATGGATACGAAGCCTAAACCTGGCAAGAGAGAGCTCAACTCCTACAACTGCCGTGACACAAACAAAATCGTCAACGGTCCTCTTTTGAACGGTGGAGGTATTCTTCAAAAGTTTGGATTTCGTTTCTACTGTTTTCAAATAACAGCTAGTCGCCGTTGAAGAGGTAGGACTGTTTTTTTAAAGAAGAAGATGAATATTTGAAGAGGAAAAAATCGAGCAAAAGTCGTACTAAAGAAGAAGAAGAAGAACATCTGTGTGTTTTTAAGGAAGAGTTGCGGTAAGATAAGGATTTCAGAAGAGAAGCAGTATTTTAATAAAAGAGGTGTTTAAGAGTTGGTAAAAAAAAGAAGGGTTAAATTGAACAGTTTAATTTTTAGATTAAATTTCGGAGGAAAGTAATTTAAATATCAAGGGGGTGTTGGTATTTAGAATCCTAGGAAAGTGTTACTATTTTCTCAAAATTAGGAAAGTTTTTACTTTCCTAACTGCTCAAAAAAACGAACCAAACGCAATAATTTAAATTTAAGGAAAAAGATTACTTACCCAGTCAAGATTCTGTGACAACCAAACAGAGTCTTAGGGAATTTAATTATCTATTGTAAGTTTGCCATTACCCTATCCAACTTATTTGGAATGAACTACCTATTTTGTTAAGCAAAGAAGTACCCTTCCATCTTAATGTTAGTAACTCAAATACTTATCCTTTAAATGTTTGTTAGTATGCATGCTATAATTTTTTTCGTAACTTTTTGGAGTAATTGTGATTCATATAAGTGTCTAATTCCAATGAGAATTCACTAACCACATTAGTTATACTTCATATTTTCCTAATAAGATACATAAAATACATTTGAATATTCTTCAATAGCTGCCAAATCTTAATAATTCATTGAGTTACATACTAAAAATATAATTTTTAACAGTAAATAAAGTAAGAAAATATTCAATATCTTTATATAAATAAATTGTAATTTTGAAAATTTAACTATAATTTGATATAACATTTTAGTAAAAAGGCAAAACTACCCATACTTGTAGAAACAATGTAAAGCATGTGTAGGAGTAGGAGAGGATATATGAAATATAAGAGATGTTATTATTTTATTAATTAAGGGTGAAATAAAAAAAAAGAAAAAGAAGTCGTCATAAATGCGCATTGACAAAGGTGCTTAGTGCCGTTGCAATTAGTAGAAACAAACAGAATACAAACAAGGGGAGCTGCTTGTTTCAACCTTTTATTTCTATGTGCCAGAACATCTCTGACTTTACATGCTTCCATTTTCAATGAGGCATTAAGAGAATTAATTGCCTTAGCCGCAGCAAATATAAAGAAAAACAATAGCTTAACCTTTTCTTTTTGTGGAAAGGCCTTTTGGCGTTCAGTTATTGGCGCTTGTACGGTTTGCCGCGTACGGGATCTTCGAACTATCTAAACAAAAACTTATCGTATTTATGAGTTAAGATTTTAAAAGATCAAGATTCATTTTAATTTTATGGATAAGATAATAAGGGGTTAGAATTCTGCTTAGATTAAGACTGAAATATATATACTATCAAATTATCTTTACGATGCTTTTGTACTTATCTTAAAGAAGGGGAGTGTTGTGTTGTTGCTTGTTGATAAAGCGAGCGGCGACGGGAGTTTACAAATGCAAAGCCGAGCACCTGAGGAAGCAAAGCCAAAGCCGAAGCCTATCCTTGTGGGTTGGTTGGTGTTGGACTAGGACCCACCCATGAGCGGCTGTCTCGTGCCGCATAACGCAACTCCACACGTGGCAGGCGCTTCAAAATCTTCCTTCTCCGGTTAAAAAATTTCAACCATCGTCTGTCTTTTCTATTTTCTTATTCCTTTCCTCTATAAATTGAGCTCTCTCCTTACCTAGAGAACTACCCCTGCTCCTACTCTCTCTTTCTCTCGCCGCCTCCCCCTCCCCCTCCCAACTGCTTCCCTAGTTTTGTTTTCCGCTCTTCATTTCTAGGTTGGATCGGCCCCTTAAGCTTGTGTTTTCTCAATCAAATCTGATTGTTGTTATTGTTTTATCCCAAGTATCAGCTTTTTACATTGTTAAATCAATTCTGGTTTTTGTTTTTTTTACATTGTTGTTGGTTGTTCAAAAGAAAAACCTTCTGGGGATCTTCTCAGATCTGGATGCAGTGCATATTTATTTATCAAAGTGTTTCGGTTATCTTAAGGAAAATCTCCAACATAAATACTGTGATCACACCATCAGCTCTACTGTTTAGGTTTTGTCAATAATGTCGGCCACCTCAAGCTCTGTCCTACAACAACGACCAACCTCCTCCCCTATTGCCTTACCTACCAAGGACAATAAACCATCATTCTCCTCCTCCTTATCCTCCTTTGTCACACCGAAGCTTAATGTCGGAGCACTCTCTCGCTGGAGCTCTAGGTCTGTCCAGTGCTTTGCTGCGGGAAAAAGGCCCTCCATAGCCGTAGATACCAAATTCTTTGGGACCAAATTGCGATCGGACAGACTCCTCTTTTGGAAGTCTGACGGGCCGGGTCGGTCTCCGAAACTCCGGGTTGTGGTCCGGTCAGCATTGTCCGGCGTGCCGGAGACGCCTCTGGGACTCTATGATCCCACTTTTGATAAGGACTCTTGTGGGGTCGGATTCGTGGCGGAGTTATCCGGCCAGAGCAGCCGCAAAACGGTGAGTGCTTCTTTACATTATATTTTGCTAAATAGGCTGAGAGACGTGTTCCGTATACCCGTTTGATTCGTGTGTTAGGGATAGATATTGCTGATGATCATTCAATTTTTCTTGTTTTTTGATTGGCTTTCATGGAGATATGGATGATGTAGGTGACAGATGCTTTGGAGATGTTGATACGCATGTCGCATAGAGGGGCTTGTGGATGTGAAAATAATACGGGTGATGGAGCTGGAATTCTTTTGGCTCTTCCTCATGACTTCTATAGAGAGGTGAACTTTTATCATAATCATTTTACGATTTAAAAGAAAATCTTTTTAATTGTGTGACATCCTTTTTGTTTGTATATGTTGATATATGTTTTCAAAATTATTCACTGGTTTATTTATGTGGCTGCGTCTCCTTCGTTCCAAGATTTTTGTTATCTACTACTATTACTACTACTAATAATAATTATTATAATAACTGAATTTATTGAGATGTTTTTTTTTGAAAGATTTCTTCCTGTTGAGCAAGGGGATTTTCTTTTCTATTTTTACTTTACAATCCTCGTGCATGTGGCTGCAAATTACAACTTATGAATCATGGTGATGTTCCTCCTTGAATTGCACTCAACCAGGTTGCCAAGGATATTGGGTTCCTCCTACCACCGCCTGGAGAATATGCAGTTGGCATGTTCTTTTTGCCCACTTCAGAGAATCGAAGGGAAGAAAGCAAAAATGTGTTCACAAAGGTAATTTACGGTATTGCATTTATTTATTTAATCTGTTGGCCCTCAATCATATAAACTTCATCTTGTGATTTGTGCCAAAGGTTGCCGAGTCTCTCGGGCATACAGTTCTTGCTTGGCGATCGGTTCCAACAGATAATTCAGGGTTAGGCAATGCTGCTTTGCAAACTGAGCCTGTGGTTGAACAAGTTTTTCTTACTCCTTCTCCTAGGTCCAAAGCTGACTTCGAACAGCAGGTAATGTTTGATCCATTACTTTTTTGGGAGACTGGGTTTTCCTCGTTTCCATTTTTGTATGTTCTACTTGAGTTCTGCACAAGTAGTCAAATTTGAGAATTCTTGAACAGAAGATCCTTATCTGGGCTGGGAATCTGATTTTTTTAAATTAGATGGCTACTTTGGACTTCTAGTTCTAATGTCTGGCATTCTTAATTCACGTTATGCACTGCACTACAGATGTACATACTGCGGAGAGTGTCCATGGTAGCCATCCGAGCAGCATTAAACCTCCAGCATGGTGGTGTGAGGGACTTTTATATATGCTCTCTTTCCTCAAGGTTCGTCATTCGCAAAGTTACACAGTTTACTGCAGGAGTGATCTTATCACTTATCTTAGCAATGTTGTCACTTTTTGTTTTCGGCAGGACTGTTGTCTACAAGGGTCAGTTAAAGCCTGTACAGTTAAGCGAGTACTACTATGAGGATCTTGGCAATGAAAGGTTTACGAGCTACATGGCCCTGGTAAATATATTATCCATTCACTTGTCTTTTTATCCACTAACTCATGCTTCAACAAACAGCATGGGAATCACCGGTAACTGAAGGTATGCAAGGTTGAGGAATGACTTCTGAGGCATTGAGGTTTGAATGATCTCTTAAGTTCTTCCACTCCTTGAAAACTAATTGAGTTTGGATGCTGAAGCCTTGGGTGAGTTGGTAAGACACCTCATTGCAGAAGTAAGTCATGTTTGCAGAAAATTACTGCAGTGCTCTATGATCAGTTGTTTGAGGAGTACGCTACCAATTGGTGGTCGATCAGAAAAAAGTTCTTTAGCTAGAATAAATTATTGATTCAACCATTTCTTGCATCTGGCACTGCAGTAACAAGATTTTGAAGTCCTGATGTGTGCTTTTGGGCAAGTTGTGTCATCATTTGGCAATTTGAAGCAGGCCAAATTTCAATCTTTGACTCTTCCCTCTTTTGGTGCAGATACACTCAAGATTTTCTACCAATACATTTCCTAGCTGGGATCGTGCTCAACCTATGCGAATCTTGGGCCATAATGGGGAAATTAACACACTCAGAGGCAATGTAAACTGGTCAGTATGTTGTTTACTGGGATATATATTCTCATGGCAATTTGTTTAAATGTGCAAATCTATTGAAGGGATAAAATAATAAAATTTGTACTATGAAATGATCCTGAACGTTGCTGTTCAGGATGAAAGCTCGTGAGGGTCTATTGAAGTGCAAGGAGCTTGGCCTGTCAAAAGATGAGATGAAGAAGCTTCTTCCCATAGTGGATGCTAGTTCCTCTGATTCAGGTAAATTCTTTTCATGTTAAGTTTTAAAGCCCTAAAATGTTTATCATATAGATTAATTTCTTTTCATGATTCAATAGATTTATGTTTCCAATTCTTTGATTGATAGGGGCTTTTGATGGTGTACTTGAACTTCTTGTTCGAGCTGGACGAAATCTCCCTGAAGCTGTCATGATGATGATACCTGAAGCCTGGCAAAATGATAAAAATATGGACCCTCAGAGGAAGGCCTTCTATGAATACTTCTCAGCTCTCATGGAGCCTTGGGATGGACCTGCTCTTATCTCATGTTAGCCGCTTCAACATTTTACGTACTCTCCATTTGAAGTTTTACTGCTTTTGCTCATGGTATATTTTTTAACAGTTACGGATGGGCGTTACCTGGGAGCTACACTTGATCGTAATGGGTTGCGTCCTGGTCGATTTTATGTTACTCGTAGTGGACGAGTTATTATGGCTAGTGAAGTTGGTGTTGTAGACATTCCGCCTGAAGATGTCCTAAGCAAAAGAAGACTTAATCCTGGAATGATGCTCCTGGTTGATTTTGACAAGCATATTGTTGTAGATGATGAATCCTTAAAGCAGCAATATTCTCTTGCTAGGCCATATGGAGATTGGTTAAAGAGGCAAAAGATTGAGCTTAAAGACATAGTTAACTCTGTTCTTGAATCTGAAAGGGTTGCTCCAGTCATAGCTGGTGTTATTTCCGTAAGAATTACATTGTTCATTATTGGATAATTAATTTCTCTACTTTAGTGGTTCCTAGTTGTGATTTGTTTCTTCTGCAACTTGAAGGCATCTAATGAAGATGACAATATGGAGAACATGGGCATTCATGGCTTACTGGCACCATTAAAAGCTTTTGGGTATGTAGTGCTGTATGCTTTTCCACCCTCTAATGTGATATACACGATTGTTTTCATGGGATATATAATGATTGATATTTTTCGATTATCACTATATAGTTATACTGTTGAGGCCTTGGAGATGCTGTTGCTTCCGATGGTAAAAGATGCTACAGAGGCTCTTGGTTCAATGGGAAATGATGCTCCTTTAGCAGTTATGTCTAACCGAGAAAAATTGTCATCCGAGTACTTCAAACAAATGTTTGCTCAAGTGACAAACCCACCAATTGATCCTATTAGAGAGAAGATTGTGACTTCCATGGAATGCATGATTGGACCTGAAGGTGATCTAACAGAAACAAGTGAAGAACAATGCCATCGTCTCTCACTAAAAGGTCCCCTCTTGTCCATTGATGAGATGGAGGCAATTAAATTGATGGATTATAGAGGATGGAAAAGTTCAGTTCTTGACATAACTTATGCAAAGGATCGTGGGAGAAAAGGACTGGAAGAGACATTAGATAGGATATGTGCTGAAGCAGTTGAAGCAATTAAGGAAGGCTATACTTTATTAGTACTTTCTGACAGAGGTATTATCCGGTCTCTGGAACTTCTCAAGTGCATTATGATGAAAGCTTTGATCACCAAGTTATTGATCTTTCAAAACTCTCTCTCTCTCTCTCTCTATGCTTCTGCCGTTCCCCAGTCTAAAATATGTAATAATCATGCAACTATAAGCTATGTAATTAATTTTGTTATTTGCTTGTGTTTGGATGTCTAGCCTTCTCACCTGAACGTGTTGCTGTAAGTTCACTTTTGGCTGTTGGTGCTGTTCATCACCATCTGGTTAAAAAGCTGGCTCGCACTCGAATTGGATTGATTGTTGATTCAGCTGAGCCACGTGAAGTGCATCACTTCTGTACATTGGTTGGATTTGGTGCAGATGCAATTTGCCCATATTTAGCTATAGAGGCCATTTGGAGGTTGCAGGTGGATGGAAAGATCCCACCAAAGTCTACTGGTGAGTTCCATTCAAAGGATGAACTTGTCAAGAAGTATTTCAAGGCTAGCAACTATGGAATGATGAAGGTTCTGGCAAAAATGGGAATATCAACTCTGGCCTCCTACAAGGGTGCTCAAATTTTTGAAGCTCTTGGTCTTTCATCAGAAGTGATTGAAAAATGTTTTTCTGGAACCCCAAGCAGAGTAGAGGGGGCAACATTTGAGACCCTTGCCCGTGATTCACTTCACTTGCACGAATTGGCATTTCCTTCTCGGGCTTTCCCTCCTGGAAGTGCAGAAGCTGTAGCACTGCCCAATCCCGGTGACTATCACTGGAGAAAAGGTGGTGAAATTCACCTGAATGATCCTCTTGCCATATCAAAGCTTCAAGAAGCTGCCAGAAGTAATAGTGTCGCAGCTTATAAGGAATATTCGAAAAGGATTCATGAGTTGAACAAAAGCTGCAACTTGCGTGGGTTGTTGAAGTTTAGAGAGTCAGAAGTAAAAGTTCCTCTAGAGGATGTAGAACCAGCTAGTGAGATTGTGAAGCGTTTCTGCACTGGAGCTATGAGTTATGGATCAATATCCCTGGAGGCCCACACAACACTGGCTATGGCTATGAACAAAATTGGAGGGAAATCAAATACTGGTACACATAATATGTGAACATTCTTTCTTTATGTTTTGCATCTGTGATATTCAATTTTTGAGGAAAAATTGAATACAAAAATCATGTCTTACATCTCATGCCCGGGATTTTATTACTTCAATACTTTTGAAGTAATTCTTTATGCTGCCTAATTATCATCTTTTCTTGCTTATATTTCTCCCCAAATTCAATTTCCTTTGCTTCTCACATTTATCCTCCTCGAAGGTGAGGGAGGTGAGCAGCCATCTCGCATGGAACCTCTTGCAGATGGGTCGTTGAACCCAAAAAGAAGTGCAATTAAGCAGGTTGCAAGTGGGAGATTTGGAGTTTCAAGCTACTACCTGACTAATGCTGATGAGCTACAGATCAAGATGGCTCAGGTACCTGTTAAATAACCTACCTATGACTTCGAAGATCCCATTCATGTTTTCTCTTTTTATTTGGAATTGGGTTTGTCTGTTCCTATTTTTGCCCCTGTATTCCTCTTGGAATAGAGGTTCCTATTGTTTATGGATTTATGTTCATGGCAGATGATGCTGTGTCTGCAAAGCACCCCTGGGTGCATTGCATCTTTAACTGATAGCTACTTTGGCATTTGGTGAGGTTAAATACCAACTGAATCTGTTAATTTTTTGTCAATGATTTTGTTTTGACCATTCCTGCCTTGATTTATAGGGGGCGAAGCCAGGTGAAGGAGGTGAGCTTCCTGGTCACAAAGTGATAGGGGACATTGCAGTCACAAGAAATTCTACTGCTGGAGTGGGACTAATAAGTCCACCTCCCCATCACGATATCTATTCAATTGAAGACCTTGCCCAACTAATTCATGATCTTAAGGTATATGTGTTGAGTTCTTTATATACTTGGGCTTTTCATGACTGTATATCTATTGTTTCAATCTTTTACCAGAGTTTTGTCACACATGCACATGTTCATGGTCTGAACAACTCTAATATTCTCCTGAAAATGGAACATATTTGCACTTACTCTTTCATCCTAATACTATTACTTTCCACTGCAGAATGCAAATCCAGCGGCTCGCATTAGTGTGAAGCTGGTATCTGAAGCTGGTGTTGGAGTAATTGCCAGTGGGGTGGTAAAGGGGCATGCTGACCATGTACTGATCTCAGGTCATGATGGGGGTACTGGGGCATCCCGATGGACGGGCATTAAGAATGCTGGGCTCCCATGGGAGCTTGGTTTAGCAGAGACCCATCAAACACTTGTTGCCAATGATCTTCGGGGTCGTACTATTCTTCAAACAGATGGCCAACTGAAAACTGGAAGAGACGTTGCAATTGCTGCTCTTCTTGGTGCTGAAGAGTTTGGCTTCAGCACTGCACCCCTTATAACACTTGGCTGTATCATGATGCGGAAGTGTCACAAAAACACATGTCCTGTTGGTATTGCAACTCAAGATCCTGTCCTGAGGGAAAAGTTTGCAGGAGAGCCTGAGCATGTTATCAATTTCTTCTTCATGTTAGCAGAGGAGCTTAGGGAGATAATGTCTGAGCTTGGTTTCCGTAAAGTAAATGAGATGATTGGTCGATCAGACAGGCTAGAAGTTGATAAAGAAGTCATCCAGCACAACGAGAAGCTGGAAAATATTGACCTTTCCTTGTTACTGAGACCTGCTGCTGACATTCGCCCTGAAGCTGCCCAGTATTGTGTTCAAAAGCAGGACCATGGCTTGGACATGGCTTTAGATCAAGAGCTCATAGTGCTTTCTGAAGCTGCTCTGGAAAAACTGCTTCCTGTTTACATTGAAATGCCAATCTGCAATGTTAATCGTGCTGTTGGGACCATGCTGAGCCATGAAGTCACTAAGCGTTACAATTTGGCAGGGCTTCCTGCAGATACTATTCATATTAAACTAACAGGAAGTGCAGGGCAGAGTATGGGAGCATTCCTTTGCCCTGGTATCATGCTGGAGCTGGAAGGTGATGCTAATGACTATGTTGGTAAAGGATTATCTGGTGGAAAAATTGTAGTTTATCCTCCAAAAGGAAGCCTTTTTGACCCAAAAGAAAACATCGTTATTGGTAATGTGGCTCTATATGGTGCTATAAGTGGGGAAGCATATTTAAATGGAATGGCAGCAGAAAGATTTTGCGTCCGTAATTCTGGGGCAAAAGCGGTTGTAGAAGGTGTTGGCGATCATGGATGCGAATACATGACCGGTGGCACTGTCGTTGTGCTTGGGAAAACTGGCAGAAATTTTGCTGCAGGTATGAGTGGTGGAATTGCTTATGTTTTGGATTCTGATGGAAAGTTCCGATCTCGATGTAACACCGAGCTGGTAGACCTGGATAAAGTTGAAGAAGAAGAGGACATAATGACTCTAAGAATGATGATACAGCAACATCAACGACACACAAGTAGCCAGCTAGCAAGAGAAGTTCTTGCAGATTTTGACAATCTTCTCCCTAAATTTATTAAAGTTTTCCCTAGGGATTACAAACGGGTTTTAGCAAACATGAAACAAGAAACAGCCTTGAAGGAGGCTGCCAAAGAAGCTGAAGAGCAAGATGAAGCAGAATTGATGGAGAAAGATGCTTTTGAGGAGCTGAAGAAGTTAGCAACTGCATCTCTGAATGGCACATCCATTGAGGTGAATTCTCTTCCCAATCTTTTCTTTCCTGTGAAGCAGGGTACATCTTTACATTCTCTACCTGCTTCCTACGCAGGAAAATAAAAGAAAAAACCTTGCTTTTCTTGTTTCACATCCTTTTGAACTATGACTCTCTTTCCCTTGTGTTGTACACCTCCTTTCCTGTTGGCGACTGCATAGTTGAAGCTGCAGACTCCTAATAACATAATTACAACTATTTCCTTTATTCTCATTAATATTATAGTGAAATCTGTTCATTTGTTAACATGAGAAGCTTTTTCAATTATTTCTAATTATTTGACACCACCTAGGTTGCCCAAACATTTCTTTATTAATTTTTTCCTTGGTTGAGAATCAAGAATTTATTTACTTAGTGGCTTCATCAAGCTTTCATTGTTTGGTGATCTTCATTTATCTTCTGCATCTAATGTGGATTGATAATTTACAGAAGGTAGCAACTGAACAAGTGAGGAGGCCAACACGGGTAAATGATGCTGTTAAGCATCGTGGTTTTATAGCTTATGAGCATGAGGGTGTTGAATACAGGAATCCTACTGTCCGAATGAATGACTGGAATGAAGTTATGGAGGATACAAAACCTGGTCTACTTTTAAAAACCCAGTCAGCTCGTTGCATGGATTGTGGTACACCTTTCTGCCACCAGGTGGGCTCCCTATGGATTCTGGATGTCTGCTAAAATCTTTTAAATCAGGACCTTATTCATTTGAGCTACTAAAACTGAATGTATCAAATGATGCAGGAGAACTCTGGATGCCCTCTTGGAAACAAAATACCAGAATTTAATGAGTTAGTGTACCAAAATAGGTGGCGAGAAGCATTGGATCGGCTTCTTGAGACAAATAACTTCCCAGAGTTTACTGGCCGTGTGTGTCCTGCACCATGTGAAGGCTCTTGCGTCCTCGGTATTATTGAGAATCCTGTATCTATCAAAAACATTGAATGTGCAATTATTGACAAGGCCTTTGAAGAGGGTTGGATGAAACCACGGCCTCCCCTTAGAAGAACTGGGTATGTTCCTTCTCTTTCCCAGGATATTTCACGACCTTGAGTAATAGTTGGATGATATAACCAAGTACAATTTGTCCCCACAGCTGCCTGTCTATTTCACAATGAGTTGATGAAAAGTAAACTAAACTTTCGTGCCAACTTTGACAGAACCCTCATTAAAATCGACTAATATTGTGACTAGAAACCCCATGCATGAGGTGTTTAAGCTTCTAATAATGGAAATCTGCTTGGATGCACCTTTGATTCAGGAAAAGAGTTGCTGTTGTTGGAAGTGGACCGGCTGGTTTGGCTGCTGCAGATCAATTGAATAGAATGGGTCATTTAGTTACTGTATATGAACGAGCTGACCGAATTGGAGGACTGATGATGTATGGAGTTCCCAATATGAAGGCTGACAAGGTGGATATAGTCCAACGACGAGTCAACCTAATGGCAGAGGAAGGCATCAACTTTGTGGTCAATGCTAATGTTGGAATTGATCCTCTGTACTCTCTTGACCGGCTTCAAGAGGAGAATGATGCTATTGTTTTGGCTGTAGGAGCCACAAAACCAAGGTAATTCAACACATCCCAAAGCAATAAGAAGTTCATCAAATTTAGAAGTTGGTTCTTGGCATAGTAGTTGAAATATATGGAATGTATCTGTTCTCATCAAGTTTTCTTCTGCAGAGACCTTCCCATACCAGGCCGTGAGTTGTCTGGTGTACATTTTGCCATGGAGTTTCTTCATGTGAATACAAAAAGCTTGCTAGATAGCAATCTAGAGGATGGTAAATACATCTCTGCTAGGGGAAAGAAAGTGGTAGTAATTGGTGGAGGTGACACTGGGACAGATTGTATTGGAACATCCATTCGACATGGCTGTACTAGCCTTATAAATCTAGAGCTACAACCACAGCCACCACAGACTAGAGCTCCTGGAAATCCATGGCCACAGGTTTGACTCTCTAACCTTTGCTATACCTATTCAGCATGTGTTAGCATGAACCTTTTTCATATTGGTAAGGGCCTAGAGGTAGCATTTTGATGATTTGCAAATTTTATCTTCCGTCACATTTTCCATTAGCAATGATGCCGATAGGTTTGTTAGTTTGCTTTTGTATATGCATATGCCTTTTTTCCATGTTTGAAAACAGAAAGATATCGTATATTTTGTTGTCCTTTATATTTCCTTCCTATAATCTTGTCAATTCTGCAGTGGCCTCGTGTATTCCGTGTGGATTATGGACACGAAGAAGCTGCTACTAAATTCGGAAAAGACCCAAGGTTGTATGAGGTTTTAACTAAGCGATTTATTGGAGATGAAAATGGTAATGTTAAAGGACTAGAAATTGTTCGTGTACAATGGGAGAAGGATGCCAGTGGAAGATTTCAGTTCAAGGAGGTAGAAGGCAGTGAGGAAATGATTAATGCAGACCTTGTCCTATTAGCTATGGGATTCCTTGGTCCTGAATCGGTTAGTGTCCTGTTTTACGAATCCCTGAAAAGGAAAAAAATTCATTTGTTAAGTTTAGCTCAATTTGGCCTATCATATCCAAATGTACCTGAACCAATTGAACATAGGCTCATTAAAATTTTTCCCGTTTGATCTTATCAGAATGTTGCAGACAAGTTAGGCTTGGAGAAAGACAATCGTTCGAACTTCAAGGCAGAATATGGTCGGTTCTCCACAAACGTGGAAGGAATATTTGCAGCCGGTGATTGCCGAAGAGGTCAGTCTCTCGTTGTATGGGCCATATCTGAGGGACGACAAACAGCTTCGCAGGTCGATAAATATCTGATGAGAGAAGAGGATATTGGCACAAGTAGTGACACTCAAGATGACGCTGCTAATAGGCACCAAGACCTTAAAAAGAGGCATCAAGATAGCAACAAACACAAAGTTATGACTTAGGTGACCATGATTCTTTTCCCTAGTAGAGTGCCGAAGAGAAATAAAACTGAGACACAGACTGATCGACTACAGGGACACGTGTCTGTTTTGGACCTGGTATAGGGCAGTTAGGAAATTGGGGGGTCTTTTAAGGAGCAAAGTCTGTTTGAACATTATCTTTTGTTAGTGTTTTGAGGAATAATGTACAGTTGTCTCTAAAATATGTGTGAATGAAATATAAGAGGAATCTCTTTGTTGATGGTTTTGTGCCCTTTGTGTTGTTGGACATCCTTAAAAGTGCAGCGGCAAGGGCTCATTCGAGTTCTTTGAAACTCGATCAGAATTTGTATTCAGGAAAATTTTCGCTGCACTAAAAGCAGCAAGGGAAATTGTTAGGAGATGAAAAAATTAGTTACAGTTCTGTTTAACAACTATTTTGTTAATTACCTGTAACATTTATATCAAAACACGTTGTGCGTCAACAATTGCTTCTTCTTCTCTGGCGTCATCCACTTGCATATTGTTATGTCATTCACCTGCTTAGGTTTGCCTCCAAACTGCCGCTTATTCTTCACCAACTTAGCCATCACCATTTGCAACAATTCCGGTTTTGCAGATTCTGTACCATAGCATCAAAGCTTGGAGGCTGTTGAACTTATTAACAACAACTTCAGTCCACTGTTCTATAATTGGGATCCACATAATTTCACAAGTATCCTTGGGGTGCCGCTATTAGCACTCCTTTGATTTATAATAGCACTCCCACCAGATTGTTTTAAATGCAAACAGACAATTGCCGCTAACATAATTCTGGGATGATATGGTACTTATCAATTGTCTATCTTACCCTTTATAAGATATAGAGCCCTTTTTTATTAGTAGTCCAAAATTCTCCTGCCAAACTCATTCGAGAAACAATAAAATTAGAAACAATTTCTAAACAATAAAATTAGATATAGCATAACAAAAATATCCCTAACTCACTTTGACATAATTTCCAATGCATATGACATTTATAAAATCTCTCTGTTACTCTTTAATTAAATAAAGATGTTTTCCTTACACAGTGACGCACGCGTATATCACATAAATATAAAATTATACAACTCTTTTCAAGATCATCAAATTGCTCCATCCTTTTTTGCTTATGAAAAAAAAGCTCTTTTCAAGATCAAGCAAATATATATATATAACTACAAAAAATTACAACATGGACAAAAAATATCAATAAAATTCTTATGAAGGGCCATCTTGCAATAGTTTAGTAATTTAAAATTAGAAACAATAAAATTACAATAATCCATTAAAAAGAAAAAACAGAAACTATCCACCATTGATTAGAAAAAAAAGAAGGCAAATTCAATGATATTCACTTGAATTGTGCCAACAGCTACTTGAGCGGAGTCCAGCTTTTAGAACAAGTCAAAATAAAATTGTAGCTACTTAGGTAGAGTCATTCTTCAACCAAAAATAAAATTATAGCTACTTAGGTGGAGTCGTTCTTCAACCAAATTATGCACAAATAGTTAAAACATAACAGTAGTTTATTATTTTGCAATATAAAATGATAACAAATAGTTTCCAAATGAAAAAAATCGTAACATTAATACCTTAATATAATACAAATTAATAAATAAAAAATTAGATTGAATATAATAAACCATACCAAATTTACTTTGGACAATCAACTTGACTAGAAAAAGTGCAGCTTGGACCATCATCTTGATTAGAGAAAACAAGCACAGAAGTAGCATCTTTAACTTTGTTGGGGCAAGTTCGACAATCATGGCCACCATCTCTACATATACTACACTTTCTCATCTTCTCTACTCTTTCGAACAAAGAAGGATCACGCTTGGTTGAAGCTGTTTTCTTTGCTTCACGAGTTGGCACAACTGGTTCAAGTATCAAAGGAGAAGATGTATTGACATAATGAGAAATTTGACCTCTAACATTTTCCTTTTGATGAAGAGGCAATTGTTGATACTTGCTTTGTAATCTTTGCAAAAGCTCACTGAATTGGTTCTCTTGATCATCCTTAAAACCTTCCATGAAAGATAAAGAAGTCTTATCAATCTTCCATTGTGGGTGTATATCATCAAGTTCTAAAACTTCACTATTCATCATGCTCATTCTGTGAGCACAAGGAAGGCCCATTGTCTTCGAGAAACGCCCACTACATAAAAGCGGCAAAGAATTGGATAAAACCAATTCATATTGCTTAAGAAGCTCATCCAACGCAAATATGGACACATGGTTAACAAGCTCCTTAAATAAAGGAATGCAAAATCTGTGTGGAACACGGATCAACTCGCTTGAAAGTTGTGCTTTAATCTCTTTGAATTAATTTTCAACCGCATGACAAATTCTTTCTTTTACCGCAAGAAAATCACCATTTGAGACTTGCAGATAGCGTTTAAGTACGCTATGGGCACCTTCAGCTTTAGAAGTGACTCGATTCCGAAAATGTAGATGTTTCTCTGTCCATGCATCAACAAAATATTCCTTATATGGAAGCCAAGTATGTCGTAGATAATTCAGAGCCCAAGCATATTGTCCAAATTGAACTTCAAAGTGATGCCAAGCTTCAAAAAACAATGAATCAGTAGAAGAATTGATCAAGTTTGTCCATTCAGAAAGAAAAGTCGACCAATCATTCGCGTGTTCAAAGTGGCTCTTACAATAAGCCATAAGGCTTTTCTCAATATGCCAAACACATAGCAAATTCATGGTTCGTGGAAACACAATCTCTATAACTTTCATCAAAGCTAATTCTCAATCGGTCACAATAACCAATGGTTCACCATCAACCCGTAATAATTTGCTAAATTTTGTTAGTGCCCAAACATAGTCCTCCTTTCTCTCATTCTTTATGAAGACAAAACAGCCATAAAATGGAGTATTGAAACTTGAGACTCCAATAATATCAAGTAATGGCATGTTGTACTTGTTAGTCTTGTATGTGCAATCCATTATAAAAATATTGGAGTAAGTCTTCATCAATATAATGGAACTAGGATGGGCAAAAAACAAATGCGTCAAGTGACCATTTTCATCATGTTCAATATCATATATAAAGCCACCTTGACCCAATTCCTCCAATAAAGCTTGGATTTTTGAACGGCTCCCCAAACTTTCTTTTATAATTTTAGCCTTTGTGTTATATAGAGTGCGAGATATTGCACGAAGATTCGAGTGTCTTGACCTCAATGAAGTGATTATTTGCCTTGGAAGTGCACCCGCTGAAGTCATTTCTTTGATAAGCCTAACTTCTTCTTCTGAAAATCGACGAGCATAAGGGTGTGCCAACAAATCATTTGATGGCTCATGATTATGTGATATATTTTTGAACTCGATTCTCCAAGTACCATCAAGATTCATTTTTCCCCAAATCTCGAATGGACAATTTATTAGACGAGAAGCACTCTTTCTTTTTCTTTGCTCAATCGGTACATTAGTACCTCTATAAACTCCTCCCCTATCGCACCCAATAATAACATATTTATCCTTCTTGGATTTTCTAATTGTTGCCACATAACCTTGCGAAAAAGCTATACTTCGAACATTATCAAGCAACTCTTCCCAATTTGCATATACTTTTGTTGGAAGATCTAGCAATTCATTATTATCAATTAATTAAACAATTAAAATGCAATTGCAATTATCGAACTATAAAATGACATGAATTCTAGTGGCTCAAGATAGTACCATAAATTATTGATGAAAAATAAATAAACACATGCCCATGTATTTATAACTTTACAAAAGAAATAAGCATATCTAATTAAATTAGATGGGTTCTTTCTTACCATCAAGAATGGCGTCCATTAAATTATATTTCAGAGAAGCTCCATGTTCAATGTTCCTTTCTTGACTTGGACCCAAGCCGTATATCTCATTTGTCCTTGAATTTTCTTGTATATCAGATGGTTCTTCCATTGAATATAACAAAAGAAAAGAGTTTTGTTGTACTGGGCAGCTATCGAAAAAGAAAGGGTTTGAAAGTGACTGAAGCTGTTTCTCGAATGAGTCTGGCAGGAGCTTTTTGGACTACTAATATGAGTCTGGCAGGAGCTTTTTGGACTACTAATAAAGAAGGGCTCCATATCTTATAAAGGGTAAGATAGACAATTGATAAGTACCATATCATCCCAGAATTATATTAGGGGCAATTTTGTCTGTTTGCATTTAAAACAATCTGGTGGGAGTGCTATTATAAATCAAAGGAGTGCTAATAGTGGCACCCTTGATAAAATCTGTAATAACTTTATAATAATCAATCCTTGTGGCTTTATCTTCCACCCATGTTAGACATCCTTATTGATGATCTTATGTCTCTATATGCACATGTGGGTTTAGTTACCCTTAACATGCTTCTACATTCTTTCCATATTACTTTTAGATGTGGAGTGCTTTTAAGAAATTTGTTAAATATGAATGGGGCTTTCCTTGGTTTTCCATTATTAAAGTTAGTTAAGTCTATAAAGAAGTGATCCAAGATGATGGACTTTCCAAAGAAGGTTGAGCTGTAAGGAAAGCTTCCCATCCATTCATTATTAAACAAAGCACCATTTAACTTCTTCCTTATTCTCCAAGTCCCCTCTTATTTATTTTTCTAGGTGAAAAATTTGCCTCCAAATATTAAATCTCTTACCTTAATTCTTTCTACACATTCTCTTAAATCATCATTTAGTGACTTTACTTTCCCCTAAAGCTATTAGCTTCGTGAGAAAACATTATGTTGTTAGAGTCCCTTACTACAATGTAAGGGAGCTAATCCCTAGCTTTAATTTCTTGTATTTCATTCCAAAAGTTACTTATTTGGAATGCTAAGTTTGTTGCTAGAAAATAGACACATTTAATTCTACATGGTTGTTAACCATGACTATTATAAATGAACTACCTGATTAATCAAGTAGGATTGCTAAACAAGTATTATATTATTCTCAGAAGATACAATGATTATACCATTATAATGGCATGGGTGATTTGAGAACCTTAATTCTCTCCTTAAAACCATAAGGCATTCCCTTTGTAATTCTCCTTTATTCTAGTTTATAATGAGGCTCTAATATATAGCCTTTTCTTTAACAATATATCTTTAACCACTATTTTTTGTTGGGTTTATTATGCCCCCTTACATTCAATATTAAAAAGGAATTTAGCGGGGAGAATAAAAGGGAATTACATGGCTCTTCTTCTTGCCTTTCTCATGGGCCTATTCTTACCTATAGTAAAAGTGGCTTCCTCCTTCTCATTACCGTTTAACATTTCTTTAATAGTAGAAGTTGGCTTTTAGTTTGTCAAGGAATTGACAAGCTCATTGTATTACTGAAAGAAGACTTTTCAGAGTTAAAAAACGTCCCTTCAATTTGGTTGTTAATGTGTATAAGACCATTTTAAGAAACTTCCACTATAATAGGTATCTCTTCTTTCTATTTTTGTTCCCACTTTTCTTTGTAATTTCATTTGAGCCCTAATCAATTCCCTCTCCTTTTTATTCACTGCCTCTTTTAACTTCTTTCTCGGAGCCATTATTCATTGGTTCTTTCGCACTTCCTAATCTAATGATTCTGTTAGTTAGTCTTTATTCCTTCTTTTTTGGTCTTTGTAGTTTCCATTGATAAGGGATTGAAATCTCTTCAAGTTACCTTCTTACTTCATCATTAATTTTCATAATTTTTAAGGTTTTTGGAAACTCTTTTTCCTTCTCCGCTTCTACACATATCCTATCCTTTTTAGTTAAGCTACCTAAGCATAAAGGAAAATTGGGTTTTCCTAAGGAGCATGCTATATAGCTTAGGCCTATTATGGTCAATATTACAAGGTTATTGACTAGGCTTCCATTTCTGTATAAAGAATGATTTTCTGGATATATCCTATAACTCTAGCACCTAGATCTTCTAACGTCTTGTTTCTAAATTAAAGTTGAAGATGAAGAATTTCTCTTCATTTATAAAAGTTTTCTCAAGGCCAAATTTTACCCATTTCTCTCCACCCATAACTCTATTAGAGGGAATGAAGGAAATTTGTCTCTGAAGCATATAACTAGAGTAGTAGACCACCTTTCAGCTCTTACTTGTAGTAGTTCTAGAGGGGGAGAGACCACGTGCACTTCACCTATGACAGCTTCAGGAACAAAATCAAGCTTTTCTTATTGACTTGGTTCACCACCAAATGCACTCCAAGTTATAATACTAGAAACTAGGGTTGTTTCAATTGCCAGAGCTCCTTTGCCTCTTGTAGTTAAAAGAAGAAAAACTTCAGCTCTGGAAGCAGGCTCTATATTTTCACTCTAGTTTAAGCGAGTTGGTAAGTTAGAAATTAAATTTGGAGAAGAGGTTGGCCAAGATTAAAAGCTGGTGCCTACTGCATGTTTCCTTAGTTGTACTATCCAACGCTAACAGCCAAAGTCGCAATTTAATCAATTCATACAATGAACATCTTCACATGCTAACAACCCAAATTAGTGCTTCTTGTAAAAAAAATGACCATGACCTCAAAAATGGACTAATTAATTAGAATGAGAATCAAAGAAAAGATTGGCAATTTATGGCAACATTTTCTGTTACCTTTCAAGCTCAAAACTGAGGGATAACATTGTATTAAGTCATCTATGGAAGTAATCAATCTGCATGTAACAAAACATGTTAACTCAGATCAGTCAAGAGTCAGATCATCTGTTCTTGTTACTTTGTGCCTATCATGTTCTATAAGCATCTATTCATCTAATTTTTGTGTGTCTAATTTATTAAATAGATGGATGCTCATATAACATAATAGGCACAACGTAATAAAAACAAGTGATTTGTTCCCATCAGTCACACTCACACACCGTACGAAGTTCATGTGTTGCAATACTTTCACAAGTGACCTTAACCCAATATGTTTTACATGGAATATGTGCTGAATCCAGCTGCAAAATAAAAACAAAAACAAAACACAATGATCACAAATTGTTATGGTTATGTGTTCTATTAGCATCTCACGTATATTAATTTCAGAATCCCATAATTACTTTCACAGACTATCTTTGATGCCGAAACTTCAATATCCTGAGATTAGTGAAGAAAGATATCAACTACAAGACAGTACAAAAGATTGTTGTGTTATACATAACGCAAAATATGGGGCAAGAAATCTTGTGATAAAAGCGTATTATATAAGCACAGGACTAATGGTATATGATATGGTTTAGTATTGATCCGGATCTGACCAAAATCTTTAAAATTTCTACAACCATTTTGCATTACAGAACCCAACAAGAGTCGCAACTAATTTGACCAAACGAAGGGAACTGTTTTGTTTTTTGCCACTATTGCATTCAAATAGGATCGGCTATAGTTTATACTGCGTCACTATAACATCTACATCATGACTGGTCTCTTTGTTCATTCTTCCACGAATTCTTTGCAGCTTCAGCTGATGAACCGCTAGGATCACCCTCCCCCTTTGGTTTTGAGAAGAAAGGATCCCATTCATGACCGCCAACTTCCCTTTGTCCTTCGTCTAACAACGCATATTTCCAACTGTTCTCTTCAATAAAGTTATCATATTCAGTTCGCCCCTCAATGATATTCTTCCTCAACCTTGTAACTTTGTCAATCACTGCCTGCACAGCAACATCAAAAGCATCTCTAAATGTTTCCAACTTTGAGCGAGGATCAGCATATATAAGCCCTGGGATGAGACCTATAACTGTCTCCCTCATGATTTTCACCTGCTGGGGTGATATCTGACTAAGGCGTTCCTCTATGCTCACATTTCTTTTGTGAATATCATCCTCCGGAATGAACACTGAATAGGTGGTATAATTCTTAGGAAGATGCCAAGTATATTGTGTGTATGCCGATCCAGGATGGAAGAAGACTGGAATACAGCCAGCTAACATTGAGTCAAAAGCTGACCTTCGTGTATATGAATCACCCTGAGGTTGCAAGCAAAAAAGTGAGCTTTGAAACATCTGCATTATGCTGCTGGGAGAATGACACTTGCTTTCCCCAAAATCACATTCCAGCAGTTTGCAAACTTTTGAGTGTTTACACTGATCAATGATCTGCCCCCTAATTGACTTTGGGTTATCTGGTCGAGGTGCCCCAGCAAAGGAGAAGAGCCATTTCCTCTCTAGTTTCCTCATCCGGTCTTGCCAAATGAAAACATCAGCATCCTTTGCAGGATGGAAGTATGTGGGGTAGGGAATTCCAAAGTCATTAGCATTCCATGGACTAGATTCAACCACAAGCATCGACATATTTTTTGCAGCAGGCAGAAACAAAAGTTTGTTACCCCAGTCAGATTCTTCATCAGACAGTCTCCTCAAATCCCATGTTATCCTCCCTGCCACCAGAAAATGATCCCTGCCATTCATGATCCCCCACTCAGGTCTCTTCATAAGCCAATCAACCAAATCAAGGGAAGCAGCATCCCTTGTTGAAATATTGTATCCCCAAAGATACCTGGCGATGTCAAACCCTGCATAGAATGGCACAAAAATTGCTGCAGCAAGTGATGAATCATTTGTCAGGCACTCATACTGCTTCATTCTATTGCTAAATATCACATCCACAGCAAACTGGTTGGTGGCGTACCAACCAGTATTTGAAAACACCCCTTCAACATTCTCCAGTGGAGGACCCATCCCAGCATTACTTGTAAACTTACACATGTTTGTCCAAAGACTCAAACTTCTACACTCCTTTAACATGTCCTCATTAAACCTGGGAGGCAAATCGTGGACATAGATATACCTTCCTCCACATGGATCACTCTTGTTGTCTATGGTTCTCAACGCTTTACTAAACGGGAAATAATCAGTCTTCTTTTGACTACTGCTAGTACTGCTACTACTACTACTAATAGGAACAGTTATAGCAGGGATGTTCGACAGACGAGCATTCGCTACATGAGAAGGGGTTTTTGGCTCACTGCTTACAGGATTGGGATCTAGTTTAACAGAATCCTCAACAGTTCCACTACCCAACACAACAAAGTGGAAGTAAAGCAATAGAATCCAAAAAAATGCAGAGAGTGAAGCCAACAAGCAAACACGGTTCTGTTGATTTTTGCCTGACCCCTTTTCCATTTGCTCAAGACGTGCAGTTGCCGCAGAGCGGCGTCTCGTCAGAGCCCCCAAATCCAGGATTAATCACTCCCCACTTCCATACAGCACAAGCCCACTTCAAAATCAAATCTTTTGATCCAGTAACAACAAAACTCAACTGAAAATAGGAAAGCTTGTACACCCACAAGCCCCCAAAGATAGATATAGAGAGACTAACAGCTTTCAAAGCTGGACCAAAGATTGCATGAAGCACAAATACCGTGAACAAATGTTTATGGAAAAGAAATGCGGCGATACTTTGAGAAATGAATGAAAAGAAATCAACCTAAATCTCGCAATCCAAATACAGGATATCTCGAGTCGTGGCCAGAGATTGAAAAAAGACCGTTAAGATGGAAACTTTCAGCAAATGAAACGAGTTTAAAAAACCAAAAACAAAACTTGAAAAGACTGAAGAAGAGCCAATCGGCAGTAGAGCTAGAAGAACTTACAGAAACTAGAAATTGCGGGAACCTAGAACGAGATGCAAAGTGGACGCGTAAAAGAAGATGAAAACATTATAAGAATTGAATGGAAGGCGCAAGTTAGGAAGAGTACGCAGGGTATTGTCTGTTGTCGGTAGCCGGTGGGAAAGTGCCACGTGGGACATGTTGTTGTGGGTCTGGATTGGTAGAAGAAAAGAGAATTGTATTGATTTTGTAAGATTTATTTTACTAATAATTCAGATTGGGTTTTGTCCTCAACGGGAAGAATCATACTATTTCTTATTTTGTAACAAACATTTAAAAAATGGAAGAATTACTCGATTAAAGAAGTATTTAGTTAAGATTAAAGGAGACATAAAATTTTTAAAAAAGTAAATCATGATGTAAAGTGACAAATGAAAACTTTGCTTGAAGAATACAAGTAGAAGAAAGATAGAAGCGATATACTGAATTATGAAATTAATAGTGAAAGTTTATTTACTGATTTTCATGATGATAGTAGAAATGTTGAAAGTGATAGTGATAGTGTTCCTACTTAGTAAGAAGTGAACGTTACACCTGAACCTGATATTAGGAAAAGAAGAAGACAGATGATGAAATTTTTTGCACCACTAGCAACTCCTGGAGCTCTACCTTCAATTCGTAATATCATACAATCAAGCGATGCGATTCACAATATAGATATGACAATTGCTAGATGGTATAGGTGCAGCTTTCAATGCTTCTCAATCTTACTATTATTAACCTATGGTGGATGCTCTAACCTTTTACAGTCAAGAATACAAAGCTTCTTCTATTGATGACTACAAAGGTAAACTTTTGAGTTACTTAGTTTCTGAAATTAAAAATTACTTGGAAGAAAGAAGAATGGATTTAGCTAATTATGAGTGATCAATCATGTGTGATGTTTGGACAAATAGGAGACATGAGCTTATTATTAATTTTCTGGTTTGTTCTGTAAAACGTTCAATGTTTTTGAAGTTTATTGATGTATCTGGTCTTGTTAGGAATACTAATACTTTATTTGAGATATTCAATGAAGTTGTGAATGAATTAAGGCCAGAAAATATTGTTCAGTCCATTAATGACAATAATTCTACTTATAAAATAGCGAGAAAAAGGTTACAAAATAAGTATTTTTTTTGAACTCCTTATGCTTCACATTGCATTGATTTAATGTTGAAAAATGTAGGAGATACTAAGTATTTTCTTATTATTAACGAGACTTTGCATAAAGTTAAAAAGGTGACTAAATTCATCTATAATCATGCATAGATGTTGAATTTAATTATAAAAGATTTTGCTAATTGTAGGAATTTGTGTCATCCTACTATAACAAGATTTGCAATGAATTTCTTATCACTTAAATGTTTTGTTATGATGAAGAAAGAATTGAGACAAATGTTTACAAGTGATGAGTGAGTTATATTTCAACATGTTAGGTCTAATGCTAGACTGGAGATTTCCATGATTATACTTGAATATACTGAATTTTGGTCTTATTGTCAATTTATTATTCAAGCGTGTGAGCCTTTGGTGTGGATGTTTCGTTTGGTTGATAGTAATAAAAAAGACGACAATAAGTCATTTTCTTGATGTCATGAAGAGGGTGAAGGAAGTAATTACAGCCAATTTAGAAAATAGGTTTTTTTTGTACACACCTTATCTTACAGTAATTAATGATACGTAAGAAAGACAATTTTATTCTCTATTGTTTTCAGCTGCGAGCATTTTTGAATTCTATTGTCTATTTCATACCAGGTTTTTTTAAAAAAAAATCAAAGTTAATAGGGGAATGTTATGTAAGATATCCTAAGCTCATAAATGGAGCTTTATAAGTAGTCTTCTGGAGATTTTGGGATGCTAATTGCTATTCGACAAAGAGCAAAACTTTCTCCAGATATTAGCTTTTTCCTTTTTCTTACTTGTTAAAAATTAATTATCACTTTATTTTGTTTAAAACATTACTTTTGTTATCTTACGATTTACAATTTCTTGGTGAAATCAATTTGAAACTGGTATTCCAGTATTACAAACGTTTGTCATTTAAAATTTAAGTCAATGTGTGAGTGCAGCAGGTTGTGAAAGAAACTATATCACGTTTAAATTTATCTGTTCTAAAAAAAAGAATATATTAAAACACAAAAGATTAAATAACTTATTTTTTTGTTACAATTTAAAGCTTCAAGAAAGGTATGTTATTATCATTATTAATTTAAATATAATTTCTTATATTTTTAATAATTAAATTTTATTGTTATACTAGAGCTTATTGGAACAAATAGTTGAACAGATCCAATTTGCATTGATAATATTGACCTTTTGGTGGATTAAGTTTCTGGAGAACTATATTTTGGTAGATGTGAGAAATTTGGAAGATAATCTTGGTTGAAAAAGTATTGACATGTCATTTTGTGCATTAAATTTAAATAATAATGATGAGACTCCTCTCAATGATAAGAATTTTGTACCAAATGGTAATTGAGATCAGTATAGTTATAGCAGATATCCTCCCATAGACGATTGAATAAAGTTCCAGGTTTTTGTTTTTCCTCTTCTTTTAATTTTACTTATATTTTATGTATATGTTAAATTCCATATATGCTCTGTACATGTAAATATTTTTGTTTCAGATTTAACATCTACTTAGTTGTTTCCTCGTTACGAATTCTTGTTGAGAATTGTAATAGTTGGAGAGTTAAGGATATGTATTATTCTTTTTATTTGATATTTTGATGTATTTATTATTTATTATATGATGAAATTGTAATATTTTAAATATTTTATATTGTTCTTAATTTTGTATTTATATGAAGATTGTCCTTTTCTCATATTAATTGTGGTCATTATTTATATGTGAAATATTGAAAAATTATTGTGAATAAAGATAAATAAATTATTGTTATTTTAAATTTTTATTAATATGATTTTTGGAAATATAGTTGATGTAAAATTATAAAGTATAAAGTATAATATATTAATGAACTATTTTGTAATTTTTAAAAATTTAGAGATTATTTTAAAAATTATCCAAAACGATACTCAATATTAACCGGTACCGATACAATACCGTACTAAAACTTAATCTAATACTAGGGGTCGGTATGATATCCATAACATCCAAAGGATGCTACAGTGGATGTTAGGCAAAGTGATAATTTCATGAATACAACGATAAAGGGATGAATTAAAGGTAATTAATATTATTAAAAATTTAAGAGAAAAAAATTAGGTAATTTAGACATATTAAAAAGAGTCCAGTAACAAGATACAAGAAGATTGAAATTTGAAACTATAAGAGAAAGAAAAAAAGCCTAAGTAAAATTGAGAGAGGTAATCTAGAATGGTACTGACATAGACTAAAATAGAAAACTTTACGGTGATAAGATACTGATAAATGATCTCCCTTTAAGAAATCGTGGTTGTTTCATAGGTTTTTAAATATTTTTCTCTTTATTATATATTATATTTATATTTTTTTCATGTGGGTTACCGGTACGGGAGACGATTACGAAACAAGAGCTGACAGAAAGCCGAGGAATGAGGACAGCCTCGACAGACGCATTTGCAAGGAAGGATGACTGGTCCCCATCAAAGAGTGAAGTCCATTTTCTCCAGCTGGTTTGCCATAAAAGAATATTCAATTTCCTTCTTTCCTGTACCTGTGAATGTGCTTTTTAGTGTAACAAAAACAAATCGTGTTCATACATGTGTAAATTTAAAAAATAGTGAATGTGCTTTTTAGAGAGTTGTCAAAAAATTTTAAAGGTTACAATTTGTATGTTATTATCATCTAATTGTTAAGAGCATAAATAAGCAACGAAGTCCACAGTAGTAATCCATAATTTTACGGTAAAAATATATAATATTTGAACAAGTGCTCTCACGAGCTCGACTTCAATGATAAAAGCCACATTGTCGGGATTAATGGCTAAATGAAAGACTCCTAACCTCCACTTAATATTTTTTACAACTTTCTTTTTAGCTTTGTCTATGGTCATATATGCTCTCCTTGCCCCTACCATTATCTTAACAAATATTTTTGACCATAACCACGGGAATAAGGGATGTATGTTATCAAAGCAAGGGGAATCCTTGCTTCCTGTCCCTATCTGTCACCTCTTTATTGAATTATCAACCTTAATGGTACTCCACTCCTTTTATTAATTAATCATCATAAGCTTGTGATCTTCTCTCACATTGGATATCACCGAGAACATGTCAAGCCGCCATGCCTTGTTATGTTTCTATCTTTTCTTCGCCAATTTCTCTATAACTTATAAGTGAATTCAACTGCACTATGTAACCCTTAAACAAAATATAGTCTGTATAACTTATAAGTGAATTCAACTGCACTATGTAACCCTTAAACAAAATATAGTCTGTGTTTGACTTTCCAATGCTCCGATGAGCTTGCCTTATTAGGAAATAAATGGAGTTTCATTTCTCATCACTCTCAATATTTTAGTGGTAGAGTGATTAATGGATATGATCCTTCTTTAATTTCTATCTCATAGCTATTTAGCTCTAGCCAACTTTTGCATTTACATTATACCTCATTTATGCTCCCTTTCTCCTTCATTATCTCTATCAGCCATCAAAGGAATCTTCCTTATGATATAGCTACTTGCTGGTGATTTTAATTGTATTCTCAAATTTAAAGAAGCTGATAGACTCAATATTAGAATAAACACAAATGGTAACAAACTTTCCTCTATTATTGCTAGGCTAGAATCACTAATCTTAGCTTTAGTGAGAATCTTTTTATTTGGTCTAATAATAATAATGGATTTAGCTTTAAAGAAACTTAATAGAATTCTCATCAATTCTTGGTTGAATAAGTTTCCTACAGGCTGGAATCACTTTGGCGCTCACTTGTTTTCTGATCACTCCATAATTAAGTTTCAAGGTTTGTCTATCAACCCATCTTGTAAATCTCCATTTAGATTTACAATCTCATGACTTTGGTGGATGGATTGTAAAAAGCTATAAGAAAGAGAATCAATACACATATTTGTGGGTGTAAGGCATATCAACTTGTTAAGAAAATTAAGAAGGTGAAGGAGGAGCCTAAATTTATGAAAATGTCTCCTGTCCAATTGCTGAAATGTAACTTAAGAATGCCAAGAATTAACTCCTAAACTATCAGGATGAGATATACAACCTGAAATGTAACTTAAGAATGCCAAGAATTAACTCCTAAACTATCAGGATGAGATATACAACTCCCCTTATAATGTCAAACTTAGAGTTCTAGAGGATCATGCTTTAAAGGACTATTTTACTGCTCTTTTTCTTGCCATAATTCACTCCTTAGGCAAAAGGCTAGATTACACTAGCTCAAGGATGGGAACAAGTTTACTAGATTCTTCTTCAATAACCTCCTAGAGAAAGATTAACAAGATAAATGTACCGCTGGACATTAAAAGTAACCCTCGTAAGGATTAAGCCTCTATGAAGGAAATTGCCTTTAATTTTTTGTAAAATGTTATTAGGAACCTCCTCTTCTTGCTTCTCTTCTGTTCAGGACATTAAGGAATTCTTCCCATTTTGTATTGATCCTGAAGTTTGCTCTATGCTCATCAAACTAGTCTCTTCAAATGAAATAAAAAAGGTTATATTTATTCTTAAACTTGATAGCAACTCTAGCCCAAACAATTTGAATGCATACATTTTTCAAAACGCTTGGGAAATTACTAGTGGTTTAGTGATTGGTTATGTTAAAGAATTTTTCAATAGCTAAAGTATGTTGAAGGAGTTGAACAAGACTTACTTGTGCTTAATCCCAAGACAAAAAAAACCTAAGTTCATCTAAAACTTTAGACTTGTAGCTTGCTATAATTTGATATACAAAGTTATTGTTAAAAGTTTAGCTACTAGACTCAAGCAAGTGCTAACTTCCATTACTGATTATTACCAGGGTGCCTTCATTAATAGGAGAAAGATGGGGGATAATCTTCTACTTGTACATAATCTTTTCAAGGATTACCAGAAAAACAATGCCATTAAAAGTCGCTCTTTAAAAATGGAATTATATAAGGCATTCAATTCTTTAGAATAGGAGTTTATATTAAATTGTTTAAAGGCCTTCAATTTTTTAGACCTATTATCTCATAGATCAAAGCTTATGTCATCACCATATCTGATAATTTCCTGATCAGTGGTGAACCAACCCCCCTCTTGATAGGCACTGAAGGCATTAGATAAGATGACCTTCTGTCTCCTTACCTCTTCATCATTGTTGTGGAAATCCTTTATAGAATCACATAGAAGAACATTCCAAATTATGGTTCCTTTAAATATCATTATAAATGTAAAAGGTTGAAGCTTTTCTATTTGAGTTATATTGATGATCTACTATACTTTTGAAACCAAAATCCATAATCTCTAGAAATTATCACGAATTCCCTCAAGACGTTCTCTTCTATGTCTGGTCTGCAAGTCAACTTCCAAAAAAGCAAACTAATGGTTTCTGTTGGAGTTACAAATCTTAACACTCTTTAGAGGATATCAGGTATGCAATTCTAGGAGTCACCATTTACTTACCTTAGATTACCTATATTCCCTAAAAAGCCTAAATTATCTTATTGCAACATGATCATTAAGCTTACTGAAAAAAGGATATTTGCATGGAAATTTTTTTCTTACTTTAACATGTAGAGTTCAGCTTATAAAAACTATATTATTTAACCTACACACTCACTGGGGTTCACATATGGTCCTTCCCAAAAGGGTAATCAAAGAGCTGGAAAGAATGATGAAAAGATTCCTTTGGAATAGTAACATTAATAACTCATGTATAGCTAAGTTGAAATTGGCTAAGGTTTGCTCTCCCATTCATGAAAGAGGGCTAAGGTTTATGTCCTTGAAGACTAATAATAGAATGCTTCTAGCTAAATAGATTTAGAGGCAGCTCACTGACAAGGAATTGACTTAGATTAGATAGGTACATTCCAATTATCTAAATAACAAGAACTTTTGGAACCTGAAAGAAAATGAAGCACAGAATCCATTTATTGAAATTCTTCAAATGAGAGAATGAATTTATCCCTTCATTATAATGCAGATAGGAAATGGGTAAGATACTCGATTTTGGTTTGATAATTGGTGCATATTAGTCCTTTATACCTTTGATTAGTTCTAAATTCTTTAGATCCAAATTAGTTCTTAATTAAAAATTCATGGAAATCATTAGTAATAACACCTAGATGTGCTTCAGTTAAGGGATGCCTCTCCTAATTTCTAACTTGCCTAACTATAGTTCTTTTCCCATAAACATTGACTTCCTAGTTTGGAAACTAAATAACACTGGCATTTTCATTAAAGCCTCCTATATGAACCAGTTCAGAGGTCACTTTTCTAGAATCTGTTGGGATAAATTGGTTCGATACAACTTTTCTGTTCCTAAGGCCTCTGTTAATTGCTAGTGAGCCACTTTGGGTAGGCTATACACAAAGGACAGATGCATTTGCAATACTGACCACCTATTTGTATTGTTTAAAGCTAAACCTAAATTTGTCTTGCACCTATTATTTAAATGCACATATATAATTTCCATCTATTCTAGAATCTAATAGTTATTAGACATGAATTGTGATAAGAATGACTAGCCTTAAACTGGCCTATGGGCGAGCTGCTTGTGAAATGACTCCTGGTCTAATTCCACGTTATGCAGGGCTACAGTTAAGTAAGTTTTAATTCTATAAAACCCTCAAAGTTCTGCAAGAGCACGAATCATAAACGTAGTAGTTGAGGTGTCGATCTCATAAGGAATTAGCTAAATTAATTGAATCTTAACTTTGTCTAAGGTCTAAAATTGTGATGAAAATGAAACTAAAACTAAACAAGAAATTAAGCAATTGAATATGGATTGATTGAAATGAAAATTTTGAAATTAACATAAGTAGATTAAAATAGAGTACAACCACTTACCAATTGAGATATCGCAATAGGACAAGATCAACCAATTATGAGCAGATGGGATTTATCTATCGTCATTTTGTTACCCTAATCACTTTTGATGTAATTAGCATCGGTCCTAGATCTTCGAAGGGTCGATTATTCTTTCTCAATATCTAATCATTAAACCCTAGTTAATAACTCCTAATTGAAACTGAAATTTTGATTTTGCAATTTCTCAATTAACAAAAACGACCTACGTCTCTAATTAATCTTAAGCAATCAACTAGACAATCGGGTCAAGATCTTTTTTTGCATAAGTACCAATTTGATGTTTACGCGATCTATTAAGTCATTAATTCTCATTACCCAACCTAATCATGTTCTACAAATTCAATCTCTTGATTCATTACCAAAGTATGCAAAAACTATAAACATCACAATACCCAAACAATTTCATTAACATCAAAAGAAAACAAATCACAAAATGATTCAAGAGTCAATCCCAAAATGAAGTTAGAACATCCTTAACAATATGTTCAACATTCTCATATCCAAATCATACATTAGATGAAATAAAGAACAAGAGGACTATAGAAATAACTTGGAACGGATGACTGGAGTGGTTGGACAACAGTAGCTCCTTCTTCTCTCTTCCTTATCTTCTTCACCAAAGTGGCAAATGGAGGCTCCCCCTAATTAGGGTCATTTTTTGTTCTTATATAGTTCTTATACCATTTAGAGTAAAACTAGGTTTTACCAGGTTAAAAAGTCTAAAAAGACCCTCCAAAACTTAAAACAGAAGGAGATCACTGAGAGGAGTCACTATTGTGACCTTGTGAAAATTAGCTAGGAGACCTTCTGTCATGACTATGGCAGGCATGTCACGATCATGACCTTATTTCTTTTGTCCAGGCTTTCTCCAGCTTCTTTCAATCTTCTTCATCTAAGTTCATACACTAATAAATACATTAAAACACCTCAAGTGCACAAAATTAAATTCCAGTATCATGCTCTAAACCATAAAACACTAAAAAATATATACACACCTTCACATTAACATAATTCTAAACTTAAACATGCACAAATTATCTAATCAACACCTAAAAATACACTGAAATGTAATGTGAACTACGAATATCAACATCCTCACGCTTAAATCTTTGCTTGTCCTCAAGCAAAAATAAAACAAATATAATCTCAGACACACCAAATAATAACACATACAATTATGCATATGCAATAATGTTACAATGGCATCTAACTTCACGAAATTATTTTAACCTCAAACAACAATCAATCAAGTTCCAACATATTAACTTATGCAATTTGTGGCTAAGTACTTTGGATTGAATATACATACTAATCAAGACCTTAAAATCATATTCATTCACCCTAAACACTTGTACACACACATTGATAATTAATAGTCAATCAAAAGTATAACTATCATTAAATAGCTTTTCATGAAAGTTTTTTTTTATCAAAGCACCACTTTTATTTACTTTAATGTTGACCAATTGTTTTGACACGATGATAAACATTTGTGATGAATGTTTCTTGGTTACTCAACTAGGTCATGCTTTATTGATAGGCTTGGTTAGAATGTCATTCTAGCCATTTGATGTGAAAGTAAACATTTGTGATGAATGTCCCCTAGTTACTTAGCTATATCACATTCTCAACTAGCCACTAACTATATTTATAATCTAAAGGCTAGCAGAATAGTTATTTATTAAAGTGACACTTTTTTTCACAATTCACATGGCCTAATTCATTTCTTTTAGCTAATCATCCTTATGAAAGGTTATTAATGATGTTGCTTATCCAATTGACTTATAATTATAAATGTATGTAACAAATTTCCTAAGGTGAACGAACTAATTTTATATCCTAATTGACATGCATATTTAACCAAAGATACTTAGAACATAAATTTCACAAGCTAATATGTCTTTACAACTTAAAAGAATGTGTTCAAATCTAAACTAATTCTATCAAGTTATAGGCATTGACGCATTCACACAATTCACACTTACACTACACATTATGTCGACCTAAACAAAAATGACGTAATGCATCATAACACTACTCAAAATAACTAGACTTACAACTATAACAGTGACAAGTCTAGATCGATCCCACAGAAAGTGTTTGGTTAGATTTTTTTAAGAAAATAAAATGAAACTAAACTAATAAAAGCAAATTAAATCAAACAATCTAAAAATGATGAAAGTGATGAATTTGTTAAGGACCCAGTCATCAGTTCAATCTTAGCCTACACACAGTTGAACATATTTCATTGAATTATGGTTCTTATACTTCTCCTAACAACTGTTAATCGTAAGTTAACAATAAGCTTTGCTCACCCAAGTTTTCCTTTAGGTCTTGTTTAATTAAGAAGAGCTCGTTAATTAAACCTAGTTATTGAACATCTTAGAACAAGCTTTTTAGATTTAATTGGATAGCCGCATTACGAGTTAGGAAAACAAATTAATCAAGGAAAAAATTACACAAGCTTAGGTCATTTAACCTATGTTATTGAAGTGAATCACACGTTAATACAACACTTAGAAAACGATATTGAAATGCACTAGAAGGGGGGGTTGAATAGTGTATTCCCCTTTTTATAACTCTTTCCAAAAATTGTTTATATGAAACAAAATTCTTTACAGAATTTTTACAAACGTAAAGTAATCAAAACGATTGAATACTAGTTATACAAACTAAGTAATGATAAAACTTGAATCTGAAATAGAGATAGAGAGTAAGAGTAATAGACACGCAGTTTTATCCTGGTTCACCCCAAACCGTGGGCTACGTCCAGTCCTCAGAGTTTCTTTCTGAGATTTCA
>JANIPM010000004.1:40389740-40411399 GCA_027478405.1 Erythroxylum cassinoides
ATCTTGGTCTTAACACTAGTATACTCTCATTACGCATATATTTCTAAAAAAAACTAAAATACTGAAATGCAACCATATCTAAAATAGAAAACTAATTTAATAAAATAATAATTAGTAATTATATGTTAATCTCGTATGCACTTAATTAGAAGCACATAAAAACTTGAGTACACTTTATTTTACAAAGTCCCACATAATTAAAATAAAAATAAAAGAAACCTTATTTTGTTGGCCTAGTGGAGACCAAAATAAAGAGGGAGCATCTAAATAATTATGGTTTATAAATAAAGGTTGGACCATCTTAAGTAACCATCTTAAGTAAGTATAATTATCACTACAATGGGCACATTATATTCTCATTTGGTCTATAATAATTTTATCTAAATAATTGGCAATATTTTGCTCACTATGAGTTAATAAGTTTGATTGACCATTCTCCTATAAATCTCACTATAATCTATGCTTTCAGCTGGGAGTTCTAGAGACAATCACCCAAAGCTTTGCCAACTATGGAAGTCCTATAGTCTTTGATCACTCATCTATCTTCATCAAGGATGTTATCACTTAGAATAAGAGGAAGACACCCTTTAGATTCTTTAATTCTCTTATAGGAGTTTCAGGATTCACAAAAGCTATCTTAAAAGGCTTAGAAATCACTCGAACAAGTTAAAAGGCTTATAGATGCATTCAGACCCTAAAAGCTATCAGAATAAAATTAAAGTTGAATAGGAACAATACTTATCTAATGTAAGCAGTTAAAGACTTCTCTCTAGAGTGAAGAAGTATGCCTCCAATTTAGGTGATCTTTACATTTAACAATAAGTGGCAAAATAGATTGAGAGTTACATTAAGTCTCTTATAGACATAGAGATTCACAATTGAGGTAGAAATTAAGAATGTTATGGCTGAAGGAAGATGAGAGGAATACTAAATTCTATTATAACACAATCCAGTCTATAAGGAATAAAAATATGATCATCTCACTTTTGACCAATGAAAGCAACCTAATTCATTAACAAGAGGAGTTACAAAAATTGTCTTTCACTCGCTTTAGACACCTCTTGGGAACACCTAACATAACTACTCCTCTCACATATGAAGTTATTAATTAATCATACTCACACTTTTCTCACTACACCTTGATAAGTTCCCTGGTCTTGATGGGTTTAACTCTAAATTCTTTTAGAAAACTTGAAGCTTGATAGATGATTTAGTGGCATACTATCCAGGAATTCTTCTAAAGTTGTAGGATGCTCCTTAAGCTAAACAAGACTTAAATCTGTCTAATTCTTAAGCCCCCATCACCTAAAACACTCAATGAGAATAGACTTATCTCCAGCTATAATGTATTATACAAAATCATCTCTAAAGTGTTAGGCAATAAAATGAGGGAACAACTGAAGTAAGTGATCACTAGCACCCAAAATGCCTTCATCCATAGAAGATCCATTGCAGATAAAATTCTTTTAATGTAGGAGTTGTCTAGAGGTTATGGAAGCTAAAAAAAGATTAGGAGTGGAGCTATTAAGATTGACTTTACTAATGCTTTTGATTTTGTAAACTAGAATTTTATAATTGACACTTTACTTCCCCTTAGATTTCCTAATAAATTTGCCCATTTGGTACAGGCCTATTTAGCAATAGTTTCTTATGTATGCATCATCGATGGAGAGCCTATGAGAATATTAAAAGGAACCCAATGGGTTAAGGCAAGGTGACCTCTTGTCCCCTCTCCCATTTGCCATCTATATGGAGGTCTTCACTAGATTGACAAAAGTTAACATTCTAAGGAGCCAAGGATCATTTATCACCATAATTGTTCTAAATAGAAAATTTTCCAGTTTTCTTTTGCAAATGACCTCCTATTTCTATGTGGAAACTCCCTATAATTTATAAATTTGCTTTTGCACTCACTGGATTAGTTCAAGGCTCTATCTAGAATGTGTTATAATCCTATCAAAAGTTTTTTGATCCCCATAATTAGCTTGTATCCTCAAATCTAGAATTTTATCACATCTAAAGGTTTTAAGCTAGCTGAATTGCCTTACAAATACTTAGATGCACCTATATTTGACAAAAGGCTATCCTCTCTTGATTGTCTTCCTCTCCAAGAATCCACAAATAGAAGGCTTAACAATTAGTCCAACAAATTCCTAAGCTATAGTGGAAGATTGCAATTAGTCATCTCTGTTCTCAACAACCTCTCATTTTAATGGTGCTCACATTTGGCCCTTTCCTAAAGTCCCTCAGATGACAAGAATATGAGGTACTTCTTATGGAGTAGATCTAGCTTATAAAAAAGCTCCCATGGTCAAATAGACTAAAATATGTCAACCTAAAGAGCTTGGGGGTCTTAGTATGACATCTGTGAGGCTATTGAGCAAAATTTTATTGGCAAAGAGATGTTGTAAACTATGCATGGACAAAGAAGATTTGTGGGTTAAGTGGATATACACATATTATATTAATTATAAGAGAATTTGGAACATTCATATTCACTTAAACATGTCTTATACCTTGTAATAGATTCTTTAAACAAAGAATTGGTTGCAACCTTTTACAAGGCACAAATTTGGTAATAGTGAAGGCATGTTTTTTTAGTATAATCATTGGCATTAGTTAAATCTCCTATATAAAATTGCACTTTATAGAACTTTGAGGTCTCTAATCCCTCTGGAAACCAAGGTCAATGATCTGATCCTACGAAACAAAGGCACTAGCTTTTTCATTTTAGTAAATGAGTGAATGAGATCCTTACTAATATGCCTACATACTCAATCAACTCCTTAACACTTGACGCCATTCAATGGATAGCAGATAAATCATTAAACTTTAGTCTCCAATTATGCAAGAGAAAGACATTAGAAGCAAGTAATCGCCAATATATCCTTGGCATAAATGAGTTTGGGACTCAATTATATTTCTTGTACACTCCTTTATCCTTTGGCTAGCAGCTTTGGGAAGACTGGGAACTAAGGACCCTTTACAATTCAGTGTCTGAACTCTGCAAGAATGTGAATGAAAGTTTTGAATAATCTGTTCTTTGGCTGCACATATACTCAGTTCATATAGAGAAAATTGTTTAGGCTATTTGGGGTACATTACTCAGCTAATGACTAGATAGGAACTATACATTGGGCCTGAAAAAAATCAAAAGTAAAGATGACACTAAGTTGTTCAAATGTTGCTTTAGATTACAATTTACTATATATAGAAGGAAAGGAATAGTAGACTGCATGGAGGTAGTCCTATAGAGAAACAACTCATTTGTCATAGAATTCTTCCACACACCAAAATACGTGCTTTTGCAACAAATGGACAAAACAACCTCAACATAAAGTTCAGAGATAGACACGGCATTTGAATTTACTGGTGACGAAATAGCTATATGTGCGCTCATTGCTATGTAAATTGGTTAAGGCTAATCTTTTGTTATTTATTTTGACAATGGCTACTAATTCACGTAGTTTTGTTTGTAATGGTCATTCATTACTATCTTTTTTATAAATTCATTACTTAAAAAAAGATGTATGATTTTAATTTTATTCAAAGTGATTCATATGCCTAATTCATTATATTTAATATTGCATTTAATATTCTAACTAGGTTGTTAAATTTTCATACTGCTTTCACTTAAACTTTCATCTTTTTAGTGATGTATACACCATTTATATTAGGAAAAGAGGGATGTATAACATAATGGAAGCAATAATAGGACAATATGATAAGTAAAATAAAATCTTTTCCACCTAAATGAAACTATGAGGAGTAGATATGAATACACAAAATAAATAATACTAGAGAATACCAAATGTTTAATGTAAAAAAACTTCTCAATATGAGAATTAAAAACTGCAGAACCTAATCCACAAAAACAATCAACTACAAAATCAATGAGTTCATCAAAATGAGTTCTCCAATAGTTTAAGATCTCACAATAATAAATACTCATTAATAAGAGTGGTAATCAACAATAAGACTTCTTTCCATATCACAATAGTTCCTTCTCAATACCATAACAATTCTTCTCTAATACTATGATAGTTTCTCTCCTACTAAAGGAGAAATGGCAACAAGTACTTACAAAGATGAAGCGAACAACCACATCTTAGCGTGAGATAAAATGACCACATTAGCCATACAAGATAGCCACATAACAAACACAAAAATAGCTATAGAAAGGTGAATATACTCATACTTAGCAATCACGCTAGCTATAAATTTAGACCAAATGTGTAGAAGAAAGGTAATTTTCGAAACCCACATACAAATAAAAAGCTAAGAGAGAAAATGGGAGGAATGTAAATAGTCATACCATTCACCATACACTTAAAATATAAAAAGTCAAAACTTCTTCATAAAGGTTACAACTTTCCACATAAAATACACATGACTCGATCTTTTTTTTAATTATAATAGGCTCTAATTTAGGAGGACTAATAACAAACTCTTCCTTTGACTTAAGTAAAGGCCTTTGCTAATTTAGAAATTAAATGGAAGGCATTAAACGTTTTTTTGGTAGAGATTTCATCTTCATATATAAACTATTATCTTGTGTATGCATTTTTTCAAGAAGAAGCAACTTGGAGTATAGAACATCACATATCGAATGACATCTCACATCAATACGTTTGGATATACCATAAAAGGTAAAATTATTGCTAAGATGTCTATCATTATGACTATCATAAATCAAAACACACCTTTTTTTTAGTAAAATTGAGTTTTTAAAGATTTTTCTTTCAAAGCAACTCTTTGTAAGCTTTAGTTATAGTAATAAATTTAACCTCTATAGAAGACTATGCAATATACTTTTTGCAACCTATATTGCTAAGCTACAACCCTACCTGTAAAGATAATTACATAACCTAAAGTTGAATCTCTTAAGTCAACATCACTTTTTGTGTCTGAATCAATTTATCCGCTCCAAAATATAATTTGATACTGAAAGTGTCTCAAAGATATCTCATAATCCACTCTATAACATTTTAATACTCTTCATTGGATTAGAGAGAAAATGGTAATTATATCAATTGTACGGAATATTAAGCTTTGGGTAGACCATTACATACATCAAACTTCCTACTGTAGATGCATATGAGATATTTTGTATATATTCTTTCTTTTTCTCACTATGCTAATCTTAAAGTAGTAGCAAGAGATGTTCTTACCCATTTAGCTTTGTTAATACGAAATAGATGAAGTACTAACTGATGTACCTTTCTTAAGACAATTATAATTTCTTTCCTTCTCTATCACAGATAATTTGTATGCTAAGAATTTGTCTTATTAGTTCTAAGTTATTTATTGCAAATTAGTTCTAAGTTATTTATCGCAAAAGATATACCAAACTTCTTATTTAGTCTATCAATTCTATAAGAGCTATGATTAGTAATTAACTTGTGATCAATATAGAGTAACAAAATGATGAAGTCATATCATAAAATTTATCAAGAAATACACAGTGATTAGTGTTAGTCTTCTTATATCCTTGTTGGATCACAAATAATTTAAACTTATTGTACCATAGTCTTGGAGTTTGTTTCAAACCATATAAGCTTTTCTTTAGCTTACAAACATATTTTGCATTACCTCTCACCATAAAACCTTCTATCTACTTATAAAACTCTTGTCCTCCAAATCATCATGAATAAAAGTAATTATATATATGCAAGTATTCAACCTCCAAATCTAGGTTGGCTACCAAACTAAGAAAAACTTTGATGGAACACATCTAAACAACTAGTGAAAAAATCTCTTCAGAGTCAATTCCATTTTTGTCTAAAATCTTTGATACCTAACCTGATTTTACATCATAGATAGGAAGAATTCTCTTCATTCTTCATTTTATAAACCCAACGATTTTATAAAGTTTTCCTGCCCTTAAGTAAGCTAACTAGCTCAAAAGTATGACTTTTATATAAAGACTTCATCTCTTCTTTCATAGTTATAACCCACTCATCATTATTATCACTCTCCATAACCTCTTCATAGCTCTTAGATTCTCCTCCATAAGTGAGAAGTACATATTCGGATGAATAACTAGTATATGAAATTATTTCTCTAGTAAACCTTCAAAGTGAAACTACAGGTTCATTAATAATCTTAATAATAGAAGCATCTACCTTATTAGTAACATTACTAACAACACCTTTAACTTGATCATCATGAATATGATTATACAAATCACTTTGACTGCCAAGCTCAACTACATTAGGCATATATATCTCTAAAGCTGGATGAAGATTAATTAAGCTAGCAAAATCCTAAGATTTTGTCTTTTATCAATATCATCAATGATTTGATCCCCCATAGAAATAACATCGTAGCTTCTAATAAGCTTTTTTTAAAACTGGATCATATATCATGTAACCAAACTCAACATGTCTATAGCCAATAAAGATACATTGTCTTGCCTTGATATTTATTTTGGACCTCTCATCTTTTGGCATATATAATAAATGATTTATAACTAAACATACACAAATGGTTATAGGAAACATTCTTATAATTTCCATACAAAATCAAAAACTTTACCCCACAAAGCAATAGCAGGAGATAAGTTAATAACATATGTAGCAGTATATATAGCCTCATCTGAAAAGGATTAAGGAAACTTTGCATCTAAAAGCAAATGTTTGACTCTATCTTTAATGTCCTATTCACCCTCTTTGTCAAGTCATTCAACTGAGGAGGCTTAGGAGGTGACTTTTAGTGTTTCATATCTAGTTTTTTGTATTACTCATCAAAGGTTCCATAATGATCTCCATCATTTTTACTATGAATATATTTCAACTTCTTTCCATATTCTATTTTAACAAAAACCTCAAATTGTTTAAAGACACAAAATACATACTCTTATGACTTTAAAATACAAACCCCAAGTTTTCATAAAGTCATCGATAAACGTCACAAAATAAGGTTCACTACTAAAAGTCCTTGTCCTTATTGGACCATAGAGATCTAAATACATCAACTCAAGTAATTATGATTTTCTAGAAAAGGATGACTTTTTAAAGAAACCCTATTTTATTTACCAATCAAGCAATAAGCGAACTTTTGCAATCTTACAAATTTTAAATTAGAAAGTAGATTCTTCTTGGCTAAAAATTCAAGTCCCTTTTCGCATATGTGGCTAAGTCTTTTTTGCCATAACTTTTAAGATTTATCACTCTTAATTGCATTAATAGTATCAATAGAAACTAAAACTTTAATCTAATACAAACCTAAAGACTTTTTTCCGTGTGCCATAACTAAAGAACCTTTAGTGGTCTTACACAAACTATAACCAAGGTATTAAAATAACCATCATCATCAAGACACTAGTAGAATTCAAATTCAAATGGATATCAGGTATATGTGTAATATTTTTCAAAAGTAACTTTAAGCCATTTTTGGTCTTTAATATAACAGTCCTCGTACTAATAACCTTTGATAAACCACTATAACCATCTTCAAAACTCCATATTCACCTAAAGAGTAACAAGTGAAGAAATCCTTCTTTGATGTCACATAAAGTAGGCTCCACTATCAATAACCTAAATTGACTCATCATAAGTAATCTTAATTATATCTTCACTATGGATAGATACAAGATCCTTTGTAGTACAAGTGGCAACATGATCTTCACTTTTTTCCTTCTTCTTTTCTTATCTTTATTGGCCTTGTTATCCCTTTTAAGATTTAGTTTTTGTCACATTTATAATATTCAAGATCTTTTTACTTTGACTTTGATTTTCTTATATTATTACTTTTGCCTCTATCATTTTGCCCCTAACCTCTTCCTTTACTTCTCTTCCGATTTTCTGTAACCAAAACCTTATAATGATAATTAGATCCCTCTTGAGTTTTCTGTCTTACTTCATTCAAAATAGAAGATTATACATAATCCATGGTCATTATACTACTAGGAGTAGAACTAGTTAAGGTTTCTTGAAGATTCTCCCAAGAATTAGGTAAAGTATTCAACATCCAAAGTCAAAAAGTATCATCGTCAAAGCTTACACTCATGCCAAATAATTGATTATAGAACCATTGAAAAGTTATTAGAAATGAAACTACCTTCCTTGTACCTCAAATTTATAGCTTGCTTAAGCAAAAACAATTTATTCTTACCTATCTTTGATGGATATACAGGTTCAAACTTATCCTACAAATTCCTAGCATATGAATCATATGAGATGTGATTCAAAATATTTTCAGTTACCCATTGTCTAATAACGCCATAAATCATCTCATGCTCTAATGCCCATTCTTTATCAGTTTTAGACTTAGAGCTTTTCAGTGGAAAATATTGGTAGATCCATCTTTTTCACAAACAATAAAACTTTTATCTTTATTTTTCACTTATGATAATTTGTGCCAATCAAATTGATCATTCTACTATAATTAGGCTCCATTTTACAATCAGGCTAAACCCGCAAATAATGAATGAAAGCTCTTATACTACTTATTGGAAAAGGAGAACATATAACTTAACAAAAGCAACAATAACACATTGTGATGAGAAAAATAAAACCTTTTCCATTTGAATTAAACTATGAGGAGCAAACATGAATGCACAAAATCAAATAGGAAAACACCAAATTATTAACATGAAAAACCTTCTAAATATGAGAGGTAAAAACTACAAAACCTAGTCTAGAAGATAAACCCCTAAATAAATGAGTACATCAGGATGAGTTCTCCAATAGTTTATGAACTCACAATAAAGAATAATCATCAACGAGAGTGGTAATCACTAATTAATAAGATTGGTAGTCACCAATGTGTATATTAAAATCCAAATATACCATAAAGACTCCTTTCTATAATACAACAGTTCCTTCCTAATATCATGACAATTCCTCTCCTGTATTGTCAACTTTAACAATTTATACAAAATTCCTCTCGCACACAAAAGGTGAAAATGAGAGCAAGAATTCAGAAAAATGAAGAGAACAATTATACTTAAACCAAAAAATAGAAGGAGATAAAGTGACCACACTAGCCACAGATCAAGCACAAAAATAACTATGAAAAAGTGAATATATTCATAGTCATGCTTAACTATGAAGAAGATTGATTACAAATTCATACCTAGACTGACATTATTCTTTATGCTTTTCTCCCTCAAGTTCCTCAAGTTGAATTCTAGTTCTAATAAATATGGAGCATGAGTTAAAGGAAGCAAGAAGATTTAGACCTATGTATTCAAAATACAGTCTCCTTACCTTTGGTTGCTGAAGACGCACAAAGAGGACGATCACCTTGGAGATCTTCAACACGCCTGACCCTAATTAGGTAAAATATAAAGAAGCAATCATTAGTTGGGGGATATCTTACCCGTTTTACAAAACATTGTCGATTTAGTTTTACCTTGGAATTTTTATCTTAAGGTTGTAGTTGTTTCTTGCAACATGTCAATTTTTTGTTTACTCTTAATGTAGGAGAGTTTTAACTACTCTTTAAACATTATTCTTCTCTTTTATTATTATCAATCATTTTTTAATTTTAAAAAAATAGCTACAAAAATAGACCAAGTTTGTTGAAGAAAGATGATCCAAACCCACACATGACTACAAAACTTAGAGGAGGGAAAGTGAGGAATATGTATAGTCACATTACTCACCATATGCCCAAAATATAAAGAGTCAAAATTGTTTCATGAAAATTATAACTTTCCATATAAAATGCATAGGATAACAAATTAAATAGTGCATAACATTTTAAGATTTTTTTAATTTAATACCAAACTTTTGAAAAATTTTAATTTAGTGACTGATCTTTTAAAACTTGTATAAGTTAGGAAAAAGTTAACTTTGTTGATGTGACGTGTCGAACAAATATCACGTGGATGTCCATCTATTAGCTATATCAGTAAAAGTAATGTTTTGACTGTACGAATTTTGAAAGGTTGGTTACTAAATTTAAACTTTAGAAAATTTGACACTAAATTGGAAAAAAATTCAAAAGGTTAAAGACTTTTGAATATGTTATTTCTAAAATGCACATGTCCCAATCTTCTTTTAATTATGATGGACTCTACTTGAGGAGAGCCTGTAACAATATATGCACAATTGTAGTCTGCTCATTGCAAATTTGTGTGTAAATATACGATCATTTTTGTCTTTTCCCTTATTAATCCAATAATTTTTAATTAACCAAGGTAGTTTAGTAGTCTGATCACCTTTCACCGATTCTAATTGAGACAGTAATAAGAAATTAAGACTCGTATAAAGAAAACATCAACATTTTAAAATTGAAAATATATTTGAAAAGATAAATACGATGGATTTATAAAATAAAAGATGGGAATTTGAAATTTTATCTTGATATGCAAGTTGTTGAAGAAATGAATAAATGCTAAATTAAAATTGGAATAAAGAACTATTGTTGGTAAATATTTACCCTTTAGAGGATAAAAAGACTAGGTCATTGAAACGAAAGGAAAGAAAAGGAGGACATCATTCTTACTTAATTTTGGACTTAGTTGTAGAATAAATCTGTTCCGAAGTAATATTAAAAATAGAGTTTCAACCATGCATGCAGAATGATTTGTACGTAATTGGTTTGTATCTTTGAACTAGTACTACTAGAGTATTGGCGCAATTCATAATCAATCATCCTATCGTCAAATACCTTAGAACCAAGATGTCCATTTACAAGCAGCCGAGTTTGTAGGAATCATTTTGCTTTCAGAAGATTAGATTCTTTATTACCAAAATATCCAGAATTCTGTACCAACATAATCAAATTAAATTGGCAAAAAGGAAAGCGAACATGTTGTCCAAATTTAATTTGCGGACAAAATTCTTAAGTTGGAATAAGTATCCTTTAACCTTATACAAAAAGAGTAGCAAGAAAAGACGTTATTTGCAATCAAATGTGCTCTTCATCCTGAAGCAACTTGTTATTCCATGGAAAATATTGAACATCAAAAGGCTCGGGTGAAAGGGATTGGAATGTAATTCTCCTATCTAAAATTAAAAATAATAGAAACTCTACGTTTTGGCCTCACCTTAGACACGTATTCTACGTCGGCATATTCCAATGTTCCTTGTGATTTGTCAATTCCAATCCGTGCCATGTTGCTTGTAAGTGAGGTTGGCACTGCGAAGTGCGAACTCAGGGTTCCGGCCCAAGCATATTTACAAGAATATGCTTTCCACTGATGATACGAGAACTGTCCTAACTAAGATAGGTTATTACACCAGGATATGAGACAAAGCGGTTTTTGTGCTCATAATATTCTCACCATAACCAGGACTATCCCCGGATCTTTTGGGAAAATATTGTTTGTCTTGGAAGTTATCCAAAACTGACAGGACATCCAAAAAGTAATCATTAATATTATCAAAAATACTTATTTATTTTTGTCCTACCAGAAGAGCACCTCAAAGAATGTGCTCTGCTCAAACAAAATGGAAATTCCTTGGACAAATTCCCAGTTGCTTTACCAGGATCATCCTGGGCATAATCTTCTTCTCGCTTTTCTTCCTCATCCAGACTGAATAAAATATCAAGTCAGGGGATGAAATAAAGAACCTACTGGGTTACATCTAACCTTTTATTTACTTTGCATCAAATTGGAGCAAGAAGAAAGCACCTAGTCTGGTGGATGTGAGGCTCTCCTCGTTTCAATGCATTTTCAATCGAGTACAAAATTGCAATCCCTTTTATTTGCTACATGATTCAGGATAACTCCTATTAACTGAGAAATTCGGTCTCTGATGTGATATTCATTAATTAATGAAGTCTTACATATATGTGGGGTGTTGAACCAAGGCAACAGGATGGGTTTGTTATCAAATTCCAACTTTGCAATGACAGAATGAGTTGAAGAGATAAATGATACGGAAACGATTCTCCCATAAACACGTGAAATGTGTCACTACAAGGATTTAGGTATCCCTATCAATGCGGAGGCCTCATCTTGCAGAATCTTCCACGCTGCGGCTACGTGTCTTTCTTCCGTCAATGGTGCTCCTATTGCAAATCGTAATATATACTTGCCTGATAAAACCTGGATTGGTCGATTGTCACAGCGTTTCAGAAAATGACAAAACGAGTCAAGCAGGTACTGCATGTTGTCGTAACTTAACTCTTCTTCTGGGATTAACGTATAAAATACACTCTTACCGTATGAGATATAAAAGCTCTCCCAGTTGAGTTTACAGCATCTAACAGGTCATGATTTAGTTTGTTGCCTACGTCTTCATTATTGTCCGGAGGCAGAAGGCGAAAACAAACGAGAGAAAATATCCGAGGGCTAACAACCTGAAAACAGGAATGAGTAACATTCTGAATCCCACTAATGACTGCATTATATAATATATAATACACTGATTTCCTCTCTGCAATATAACAAGTTTGAGTCAACAAACTATACAACTTAGAAGTAACCGTAGCAGCTACAAACTCCTACAAAAGGTATATGGAATTATAAAACTAGAAGTGCACATCAGCCACTAGTCATACATCCTTCAATTCAAATGAATAAGATTTTTACAGATTAAGGGGTTCCGAGAGTATAAATTCTCACATAAGGGGGTAATTGTACATGTTTCGACTATACAATAAAGAGGATATATCCGAATTATAGAAGATGTCTCTTATATACTAATTGTATCCCTGAAGCTATACTGATTGTATTCCTCAATCTATGCTTGATTGTCTCCTTAAACCTATGCTAATAAGTAATTAATGATAGCTAATGGTTACTTATATTAAACTCAACTTCATAAAGAGTTGCACATATTAAGTTTGGAAACAAATTTCTAAAATCGTCGAGGTGAGTGTACTTTGGTAAAAATATCTATAATATGAGACTCTGATGAAATAGGGACAAAATGGATTGTTCCTTGAAGAACATGACACAATACAAGGTGATGGTCAATCTCAATATATTCGATATGCTCATAGAAGACATCATTATGAACAATTTTATAGAATTGTGATTATCACAAAAGAGAAGAGTTGTAAAAGAAGAGGAGATACTCATAATTTGAAGCAACCAACATAGTTAGATGAGTTCAGAGGTAGTGTGAATAAGAGTTCGACATTCCGTTTTTGTCCTGTAGTGAGAGAGTGATTGTTTGTTTCTTAATGCGTTATGAAATAAGAGATATGCCAAGAAAGAAATAATAGCCACTACTGTAGCAATGAAAAGTTGAAGTCTAGCCCAATTAATATTTGAGTACGCTCATAACTCTAATATAGATAAATAGCAGAAGTGAAGATCATGAAAGAAAGTACTTCTGAGGTACTGAAGAATACAAAGAACATAAAAAAAGTGAGTGGTACAAGGTGTTGACATAAATTGACTAACAATGTGAACAATATGTAAAATATTTAGATAGGAGATGAGGAGGTATATAAAACTGCTAACTAATTGATGATAAAATGTACTATCATTGAGAAAAGTGCTATCAGTAGCAGAAAGATGAACACTGCGTTTGAGTGGAGTGCTAGTAGTTTTAACATCAATGATACTAGCACGAGAGATGAGATTGGTGACATTTTGTTTATGACAAATAATAGCCAGATTTATCCGATAAAACCTTAAGATCCAAAACTCTAATTACTTAAATACTTCATCTCAAACTATTAATGTATAAAATATTCGATAGTGGAGATCTCCTGGGTATCATCGCTAGTAATTATCATGTCATCAACACAAAAGAGAATAAAAGTGTACAATTGATCTGTCTTGTGAAGGAATAAGACATGATCATAAGGGCTGGATTGAAAATTAAAAAAATCAATAGTGGAGCTAAGTTTAGCAAATTAGACTTAACGAATGTGTTTCAATTTATATAAGGCTTTGCGAAGATGATAAACTTTAATAAGTATAAGATCACAACTAGTTAGAGGTTGTATATATACATTTCTTTTGTAAGATTACTATTGGGGAATGCATTATTTACATCCATTTGGCATAACAACCAACTCTTGCTAGCAGCAACTATAATGAAATTGTGGACTAAGGTTAAACAGGTTACAAGACTAAATGTCTCCTTATAATCAATTTCGTACTCCTAGGTAAATCATCTAGCAACAAGTCAGGCTTTGTATCGCTTAATTAGCCATCAACTCAAGTACTAATTTTATAGAATCATTTGCCACTAACAAGAGAATTGTCTGAAGGTAAATCAACCATGTTCTAAGTATTTGATGCTACTAAGTGTCTATAATTCTTTTGTCATTGGTTTGACAAATAGAAGGGTGATACACAATATGAGTTTCTAATGAGTGCGAGGAGATAGAGAAGGATCATTTGGCTGAAGTGATTGATCCACGACTGATGTAGATATAATGGGATCAAGCGTACAACTGTTTCGAATTACTAAAATTGTTAGAAAATGATCATGCAAAAGAAATGTTAAGAAATAAGTATATGATATGATAAAAAAATTAACAACTCTAAAATTTTGAAATAATTGAAAACATCTTATGCTCCTAAAAGGTCATATGCAAAAAGATACGAAGTCTTTGAAAAAAGTGATCCCAACACCTATCTCATACCTTAAGAAGCAACATAATTGTTCTCGTGGTTCTAGTTTGGTGTATTTATGTAATTGAAAAAGAACAAAACAAGCACTAGTTAAGACTTTTAAAAGTTTCGTAGTGAGGTGCACGAATATACAAGCATTCATAAAGATAGATATTACCTACGGTAGAAAAAGAAATATGAATTATAGTATAAACAACAATAAGAGCAAAATCTCCCTAAAAGGTTTCTAAACAAGGGGTAGAGATGAGAAAGGTTTACATATTATTAAAAATGTGTGTATACTTCCGTTCAGATTTGCCATTCTATTGAAAGGTGCATGGACAAGATCTTTTGATAACAATTCACTGCTGATCAAGAAAATGAGTAAAATATTTATCTTTATAATCCGTGAAAATATAGTGCACAAGATTTTGATTTTGCATGAAAATTGAGTTTAAATCATATTTACAAAGTGAGAATATAAAGAAAACAATTCAAACTTATGATATAGGAGATAAATCCATGTATATCAAGAAAAGTCAAGAAACATCACATAATATCACAAACCACCCATGGTGTCATGAGGAACAGGCTACCAAATATTAAAATTGAATTGAATCAAAGGGTGTCAAAGAAACATAGTTACTATTAATAAAAGGAAAAGTATGACTTTTGGGAATCATTGAACCATTATAAATTAAAGATCCAAGTATAAGTTTGAAAAGATGACTAAGACAAGTGTGCTAGATATTGGATGTAACAACAACAACAAGAAGAAGACGTTTGGATAGAAGGTGAAGACAAGGTCAAACAGTTGTCCAACCTTATGGCCTATCCTAAAGATCTCGCTTGTCTGTGGATTTTACACAACACAACTTAGGTATTTGAATAACGCCTATACTTTGAACATGTATAGTAGAGTTATCAACAATACAGACAAGTGAAACATAAAAGAGTGCTCAAGAGGAGTTAGAGGTCATGTGGTTGCAATAAGAAGAATCAAAATACCGTGAATAGTAATTATCTCATGTGACAAACATGACACGAGAGGAAAGAACATCAAAAAATCTGATTAGAGTTGCTGTAGAAGGGCATAAAGAACTTTTAAAGAGAATTTGAGAGATGTACTCTTTATTAAACCCTTAGTGAAAACATTAGCATTAGTAGTAGGCTGAATATATGAAAGAGGCAATTTCTAAAAGTTTGTCAGGCCATTTTCTACAATCAAAGATGTAATGACTTCTTTTTTTTTTTGTAGTAATTACAAAATATCTTCTGAAACTTCTTGGTAGAGGTTTGATAAGAAGAAGTTTGGGTGGCAAAAACAACATCAATAGTTGGAGCACATTTTTCCGTTCTAAGGGCATGGAGTTGGGTGTCTTGAATGGTTAGTTCTTTAATCATAGTATCAAGGTTTGACAAAAGACTTTGATGAAGAAGAGAGCTACAGATAGACTCGAACCATCTTTGAGAGTCATCAACAGATGTAAAAAATGCTATCAATTACGAAGATCATCATAGATAATAGCACTTTGAGTATTAGGAGGATCTCCATATGTCAATTGATCCCAAAGCTCTTAAAATTCAAACATAATTGTGGATAGTTTGATCAAGTTGTTGCATGCGATGAAGTCATTTATAAATCATTATATACAAAATAATAGCTTTTAAGAAAATTCATATATTTTTAACAGTATCAAATAATCAAAAGTCAAGCTTGATTATGTTGGCACAAGCATTGTGAATCCATGTTAAGACCTGATAACCATTCTAGGATATTAGATGTTCTGTAAATAAATCTTTTGCTTCATCTATTTTTTGGGTAGGTTTGGGTATCCCTCTATTAACGCAAAGAAGTTTACTTTTGAGAAAGCTGCATATTTTCTCAACCCACAAATCATAGTTAGATTCATTAAATATGACATCGATTGGTTGAGGAATAAATTCAGAAAGTTTGTACGTATCCATAGTACAAAAAAGAACAAGATTTTGTTTGGAAAATGAAAGAACAAGATTTGTTAACAATAAGGCTTGAAAAACACAATAAAAACTACAAAACAATTTGTAGAGTTGGAATTTGGCCAATTTGAATGTGAAAATGAGTTCACATCACCCAAAAACCTTAAGAATTGGTTTGAGTGAAGAGAAAACTGGTAAGAAAATAGTTGACCTGGTCAGTTAAATGTATTGGTCAACAGTTTTGAACCGAATCAGCTGAGCTGAATCAATGATGAGGTGGCAACTAATGCGGCAGACATGAGACCAAGGATGATGCGGCTGATGTTTATGTGGCAAATGCGAGACCCATGTGATGACATGGCTACTGATGTGATAATTGACGCAGATGCTGACATGGCAAAGAAGGGATATGGTTGCTAATGTAGCATGTATGTGGATGTTAATGTGGCAAATAACGTGACAAAAGGTGGGACCTGGGTAGAAAACACCATTGTTTAAGTCATATTCTTCCTTTGGAAAACAGAATACAAAAATTCGATAGTGGCTATCGATGAAGTGTGCATTGGAGATTATGTACGCGGTTTGCAATGTTGTGATCGTCTTGAAGATTAGAAGAATTTGGTATATATCAAATAATTACTAGACGATTGAAGAATTTGTTATATACCAAATAATTACTAGATGATTGAAGTATCTCCAAAAAAGCAAACACAGAAGGCCAAAATTTTTTTACTCTTTTTACAAAGGAGGGTTTGACGCCATATAAAAAATAAAGATGATTGAGAGAAAATAATGTTTGTATTTCTGTGTGTATAAATTCTTACAGAAAGGGAGCAACACATATTTTAGTCATATAAAATTAAGGAAAATATCCCTTAATCTATGTTAATAATATCCTTAAATTTATGTTGATTGTATCTCAAAATCTATGCTAATGAACAGATAATGACAGTTAATAGTTGACTTATATATATGTTAACGGTAAGGATTGCATGCGGCTCACTTCACATTTGTAATCAATCAAGGCTTAAGGATGCCAAACAAATTTGGAGGCTAGTGATTTGAGCAAGAACATGCAACATTTTTAAAAAAGCTATTGTTACCTCAAACCTTGAATCTCCAGCAACAAGCCCTTCAAAATATTTGGCCAAGTTGATGTGATTTCTGATATAGCATTGCAGATTTTCCAAGCCATACAATCGTAATACCATCCATAGTTTCAATGATCTAACATGGAGTTTTAGTTAGTAGAAGACTATGCTAACTTTGGTGCTTGGAGCACCTCTTGCATCGATGGTAGGATGCACAAGACATGCATTTTTCTATTCCAATTTAAGCCAAATAAGATCTTAGTCCTGAAAGCAAAAGTTAAGGCAAACCTAAATCGACGTCCAAGAGGAATCTGCCAATCTTTGTAGTCCACGACCATGTTTGCTTGAGAGGCCTGAAAAAAAACACAAAATGCCATGAGAAATGTTCGGTAAACAAATAGAACCATTAGTGAGAAGACTATGCTGACCATCCACTCATTTAATGCCGTAACTTTATCTGAATATTACACAATCTTTCATCCTTCCAAGATCATTTAACTACTATCTCATCTCACAGTATTGAAGGCTTTAAATAGGAGATCATAATTTTGACAATGAAAACTTGTAAAGATTGATAACACAACTTCTGCACCTAGCTTAAGAAAGATAGCATGAGTTAAAGTTTGATTCTTCTTCTTTTTTTTTTTTTTAATTTTTAAAGATATCTACAACTTTGTATAAACAAGCCTGGATCAGTAAGCCTCCTTCTGTTAAGAGTGCAGGATTGGAGAATTCACAAACAGCCAAAAAGTTGACAGACTACTTCATATACTACTTAAGCTTTAATGCTAATACTTTGATACTTCATGAACCAAAGATTAAGAAATATATAGATCCTCAGAAGGTCTAGGAGAGCTTGAAAATTGCCTATCTTGACTGCTTACCATGTTGGAAACCTTCACAAGTCATTGCAGGGTCACTGATCATGAAAGTAATTTGTATAAAATGTTCAATAGCTCCAGTAACATAAATTCAATTTCATGTTAAATAGATGTCTCACATCTGTAGATTAATTGCATATGAAAAGGTAGAAGGAAACTTACTTTGTTCTTCAGAAACTCAGGATTTGTAGATAGGGACTGAATTAAAGCATTTCTGTCCTGTTTTCATGCAAGATAGCATCATTACTTAAAATCTTAACATATTCGAAGAAGTAAACCATTCAAGGAAAGCAAATCAAAGGCACATATTATCAACTACAAATTGTATTCAAGAGCCTTTCAGGTACACAAGTTAAATTCCACATTGACATCATCATTATGCAATCAGCAAACCTTACTTGCTGCCTAAATGCAAAACTTACTTTGATCTTAGTAACTACGCAACTGAGCATTTTCAATGTCCTAATCACCATCTAAACAATACCGTGGTAGCTGGCCAACAGGGATCATCTCCTAAATATTTTTGACAACACTAGTAAAAGACAGGGGCTAAATCTGGTGAATGCATGCAGATGTTTCTTTGTTCATGTTAGTGGCATACTATCCCATTCTACTTAATAAATGTTCCCTCAAAGTTAACCTCTACATTCCCTACTATCCTTAAAGGAATGAACCTTCAACAAATGAAGAGGAGCTTCAACCATGCTTCATCAGTTGAGTACATTTGTTAAAAGCATGTAATAGATAGAGAGAAGAAGAGTAAAAGCATACTGTTAAATATTTTCCATAAAAAGCCTAGTTGAAGATAATCAACAATTACCAACAAAAGATCTGTAAATTTTTATCAATAATACAATTTTTATCTGATTTTTTAATAATAAAATGGCTTAGATTTTTTTATTTTTTAATCAAATATTTTGAAATTCTCATTATTATTGAAAATGCATTTGTCAATAATATTTCTTGAATCATATATAGGGAGAATATGATGGAAACATAGAGACTGGAAAAACTCTTACCTTCACCCAAAGGGCTGAGCAATCAAAATTTGTCAGCAACCATTTATGTGCATTCATGTTAAAAGAGTCAGCTTCCTCAACACCATCAAGATAGTGGCGGTATTCCGGACATATACAAGCACTTCCAGCATATGCAGCATCCACATGAAACCAAATTCCATTCTTCTGTTAAGAGGCCATAAAGAAAATATAATATTACCATCCTATATAGCAAACTTTCAGGGAAGTCCCATGAAAAGTAATTTTCAGAGATCTTTCCCATGTCCACACCATTTAGAATCACAAGGCCCCAGCACAGTTTAAGTAAAGATGTCCCTTCTTTATGTGCCTTTTTCCATTTGCAAAGTTATTCAACATGCAGGGGGATAAGTACCCTTTGTACACCTGGTTAGGGAGATTATATACAGAACTTCACTATAACATGTAAAGAAGAAGCCTTCTAATTTCACTAGCTTTGCCTAGTTATCTATTCTTTCCCCCATTTTTGTTTCAATTTATGTTCATTTGATAAATAGAGTTAGTTTATGTTCCATATAACACTTGGCATCCAATTCTGATGCCAAAGATCAAGGACTGCGGCTATTTCATATTGACTATGTCATACTTTCTTTAATCACACTTAAATCTTTATTTCGGAAACAGCCAAGTTTAACGTCACCTTCGTAATCTTTCCTAGAGGAAGCAAAGGATCAATAGCTGTTGATGATATAGTTCCAACCTGCAAATACATGATAATGACACTTTGGAACAAACAGATAACATAAACATCTCAAGTCAGGACTACCAATTGTTATTTAACTTGGAAAAACTTCAAAATAATCATTTTACCAGAACACTAAATTTACTTTATAAGGAAAAAGCTACAATTGATAAAACATAAGGAAAGAGAGAGCGTAAAGTAACAAGTACTAGTTTTTTATGATTGCCATATCTTACAGTGGCACATAAAAAGAAGGGGACCCATCCCATATCAACGTCATGTGAAATTGTTTCACTGAGTAAATCTGGTGAAAGAGCATAATTTGTAGAAGAATCAGCTTTTAGCACCCTGAAATTTTGTGGATGAATTCCTGCTATCTGGCTCAAGTAAAAAAACATCACAAATTAAAATAGATCAATCAAAAGAAACAATGCTTGCAGGAACATACATCTGGTTCACCTTGTTCATCAGGAAAAATTTCAAAAGGGCTGCATTTGCAAAAAACTAAGGACATACAGATGGATATGCAATAAGTTATTAAGTTCTGTTTTGTAAAGCTTGCTTGAAGTGGATAATTAGAGTCTACCAGGCATGCTACAAACATACCTGGCAGGCTTTCTGCAAAGCCGAATGTGTTTGATCAGAAGCATAGACCACAAGTTTCTCAAGGGAATTTTTTCCAACCCTCCCCAAAACTTTATCACGAGCTGCCAGTAGTACAACTAGAACAGCTTCACTTGCAGTGCCTTGAATAACTCCCCCACCTTGTCCTAGAACATAATACCAAATGCGTTGAAGAACTTTATCGCAAGAATTAGATCCTAATCTGACGTCTAAATGGTTACCTGATGAGAGAAAATCTTCAGGTAATTTCAGCATTTTACCAAGCCAATCAAGAACAATCATTTCAAGCTCTGTTGCAGCAGGAGAAGTTATCCAGCTGAAACCCACTATATTAACACCGGCACTAAGCATTTCTCCCAAAAATCCTGCGATACTGCTGTTGGAAGGATAGTAAGCAAAGTAATTCGGGCTTTGCCAGTGCGTCACCCCCGGCAATATCTTCGCCTTAACGTCTGCAATCAAACAGAAGACGAAGAAGTGCGATAAAGAAACATCGGTGAAACACAAGATAACACATTCAGCGACAACCAATGTACTTCGTACTCCTAGGATCACAGCTTAATAACATGCAAGCAAATGTAAACGAATCTAAAATGAATAACTTAACCATCAAGAACGCTTTGAAACGATTCCGGTTGGGTTGGAGCAGAATCCGGCAGAAGTTTATGAAGATAGCCAGGCTGAAACCATTAACATTAAAGAACAAAGAGACAAGCGAACATGAGAGATTAACCAAGAACTTGATAGTCAAAAAAAGAAGGATAACCAGTCCCCAATACGGAAAGGATTAATGAGATAAGAACAAAATATCCTTCATCATATCCTCAAGTAAAAAAGAAAAAGATGAAATTAAGAAAATGGGCAACCTCAACTTGACTGAGAACAGGGATAGTCTCAATGGTTTTGTAGTAA
>JANIPM010000004.1:40504165-40516022 GCA_027478405.1 Erythroxylum cassinoides
ACTCGATGTACGGAACCAAAATAAGCATAAAAATCATAAATCAGGAGTCAACAAATGCATAATTACTAAAGAAAACGAGCCTAATTTATAGTATAAATTTGGTCCAATCAATATTCGTAGCTTGTTGACCCTCAGAATTAGTTCACCCCCATCAACATAAATTATGGAGCAAGCAGTAGCCAAGAATGGTCATCCAAGGACTATAAGGGTTTTTCATATCTTCTCCAATATATAGATGTTGGACACCCTGCTCTCGCAAGACACATGCCCAACATCTTAAGTGACATTTGAACACATATCCCACAAGGGTGACATGCTCACACCAATCACCAAAATCAAACTCATTCCTTCAACTTTAGAACAGATTTTAGCAATCTCCATATCAGAATTACAAAATGACTTCTTCAAAACAATTGTAGATTAATGCCTCTAGTTTATTTTTAATCAATAATCACCTCATTTGGAGCTCTACAGCTCGAAATGTCATCAAAATATCGAAGTATGTTCAGTATAATATCCAATTCATACTCTTCAGACATGTTTTGGTACAACAGGCATAACTTTTTCTAGAGATGTTGAATTAAGGTCATTCTAGGACGGTTTTGAAGAGAACTTCTAGATCTACAATTTTATGAAGACTCTAATGAGAGATTTTGCATCTAAAAGGGGTTAAAATCATAAATTAAAAACCCTTAGGAAAAAGTGTTCGCTATAGTCATCTTTTTGGCTTCGAAGGTGAAGAACAAAACCACTCAGGAAAAGTTCACCGTGCCCAACTTTTGGGTTCACCGCAGCGAAACTTCCTTCTGGAAAAGTTCATCATGGCGTACTTTTGGGTTCACCATGGCGAGCTCTGAAAATCAAACAGAAAACCTATCAAGCATAGTTTTGTAGACTACAATTATCATGTAACAACCTTAACTTTCTCATCCGAAGTCCAAAACTTACAAACTATATACCGTTAGAAAGCTAAGATGATAAGCTACAACTTTTTGTCTAATTTTGCCTAGATCAATACTATTTTTCCCCTGAAGTCTGAACACATTTTTTACCCCTTATGAAAAACTTGGAAAACATGCAACATACTTTGAGATATCATGAGCAAGACACAATCATTTTTCATTAACATCATAAGATGAGAGTTTTACAAAGCTTTAATGGGCATTTCAAGCCATAATACATCATAATCCAAAAATACATAGTTGACATAAAGTAGAATTGCTCAAAATGCGACTAAAACCTTGTTTTAAAAAAATTAGCTTAAAATACAAAATAATCAGAACTCAGAGAAATTTCTTTATGCTCGATTACTCGATCTCTTGCTCATCACCTGAAGATGGGGAGAAACAGAGGGAGTGAGCTTAAAACTCATGGGTAATAGTTTTATAATCGGTAACAAGCAAAAACCATTGAAATATTCATTTCCATTAAAAAAACTCGTATTGAATCATGAAACACATATTTCCCAGTTCTCAATTTATCAAACAACTATAAACCACCTAAATCATGCATCCAACAAAATTGTCAACACATAAGCACATCACAATGGTTTGGCAGGTCCATAAATAGAACTAACTAACACATTCCTACAAAATGGTCCTATGTAGTCATGAAGATAACGAACTAACACAATCCCACGTAGTAGTTTTTGCGTAGTCGTAAACATGAGGGAGTCCATAAAGGAGCTCTAACCACTAGTCGGCAGGTGAGAGAAGCCTTTAGTTGAAGTGCACTTGACATATAGAATGGACCAAACTAAACCCACATAACATGTATTTCATAACTTGTAAACTTCTTGCCCAAAATGGCACTTTTTCTAAAAAATGATTTAAAAAACATAGTATCTTTTTCAAAAAATCATTTTCATATTCTTTTCATAAATCATCGATACATTATTCACTTACCAAACACATAACACTTTCTCAAAGCATTCTAAAAGCAATAAATGCAAATTTATAACACAATAGAAAACATTTAACTTTCTTGATTTGGAAGAAATATTAATGGCTTATTACTCAATTATAAAAATGTAACCCACCTTGAATTCCTTGCTTATAACTTGCTCAAATGTGCCTCTCCTCTAGCTCCTCTTGTCTATCTTGATTCTTTTTTCAACAATAACAAAAATTTCAATCAATAGGGATTCAAATTGAAGACCTAAAGAATGTACATTCACTACAATTAATCCTAGAAAACTTAAACCCATGCATTTCCTAAACTTCTTGAACTAAAATCCTTCCAAAAATTCCAAAAGATTTAGTAAGACCTTACCTTAAATCTTCACCAAATAAAGAGTCTCTTAGTTCTAATGAAAGCTCTTCTCTCCTTCTTCCTTTTTCTCTTCTTGGACAACCTCAAAATCACTCTTTAAAGCTAAGGAAAGATGGCACCTAGCTTAGTGTTCTCCTCTTTAGTTTTCTCCCATTTCCTCTCAAACCACCGAAACTCTCTCTTCCTCTCTTTTCTCATTGACATTTTTGCTTCTTCAATTGAAAGACAAAGCTTCTTCTTCTGCTTTTTACCCTTAATGATTATAAAATGTCCCTTTTGCCCTCCATTTATGCCTTATGTCTTTTTAAACTTAAGTGATCTTTCATAAATACCCTTTAACATTCTTACTACTTTAATACAACTAAACCATATAATAAAATCCTAATAACCTTTTACATCATAATTAAACTTAAAAAATAATCTATAAAAACCTCATAATTCATTTAAATCATGATTAATTAAAGAAAAAAATTTCGGGTTCAACAATAGAAGTCTATGAGGAAAGTAAATTTATCAATTTATACCTACACATCCTTAATAATCCCCTTCGGTTGATGAACTATTTTGTCTGCCATCTTCACTAGCATCTTTGTGGGTTTCAACTCTCCTAACCCAAAAATTTGACTGAAAGTATAAGGAATCATATTGATACTTGCTCATAAATCTACGAATGCCATGTCTATTTCAACTATATGATACTACAAGGAATGTAAAAATCCCCTGGGTCCTCTTTCTTTTATGCTATGTTAGGGTTTTCTTTCACTATGTGCTCCTTAACCTTCTTCTTGTTTGATTCCTTTAGTATGAGTTTCGTTTGTAGATGTTCCAATATATCTTCAACCTTTAATTCAACCTTTCTAGAATTCCTCATCGCCTTACTAGCAATTGACTTCTGTTGAGCAAGAGTAGGGTACGAAAATTTAGGTCGAGGTTCCTCGATTTGCTTAGCTACAAGCTTATTTGGAATGAATTCCATAATTACTTGTCTTTTTTCGTTAGCTCTCTCTTCCTTCGCATGTTTGAGTTCCTTTTCTTGGGTCTGAATAATGGCCATAATCTATTCCTTTAGATTAGACTCGGTATTGCATAGAAGCAGTTCCTACATTCCGAGTAGAAATTGCCTCTGCTAGTTGACCTACTCGGACCTCCAATTTTTGTATTAAAGGGGCATAGTTCTTAGTGACTTGCTCTCGAATTTTCTTTCAAGCCTCCTATATGCATTCTCCATGCCTCCAATTTTATCTAAAATCTTATCCAACTTGGATTCCATTGAGCTTTGTTTGTCTTGTTGGAGCCTGATTGTCCTTAAGGTCTAAACTATCCTCCAGCATTGCTTGTCCATGAGAAGTTAGGGTGATTTTTTCACCCAGGGTTGTAAGTGTTAGAGTAGGGATTGTTTCCTCCTCGTCCATATTGAGCTCCCATATAATTCACTTCCTTTGGATCGCTTTCCTTCATCAATAAACAGTCTACCATATCATGGTCCATTTATCTATAGAGTTCAAACTTAAATTACAGGACTTTCATGGAAGTTGAGGACAAAGCCTTCATGTTGTTGAACTGTTGAGTTAAGCTATCTATTTTCTCTTGGATTTCTATTATTTGATCAACAATTACAATTCCTTTTTGTTCTTTGAATGTAGTAGTTTGTCTACTCTGCTCATTCATCCACAAGAAGCTATTACTCGCCATCTCCTCTATCATCTCTTCTGCTTCATCTACCATCTTTCTCATCAATGATCCTCTTAAAGCTACATCAATTGTGCCTCTCGTATGTGGGGTTACTCCGTTATAGTATGTTTGCAACAAGAATTCCTTGGGTAAGTTATGGTGTGGGAATTTCCATTACAAATCCTTACATAGTTCCCATGCTTCATAGATTGATTCCCCATCACTTTGCTGGAAGTTAGTAATCTCCTTAATCATCTTCGTAGTCTTAGTTAAAAGAAAATACTTATCTAAATAGGCACGAACTAGCTAATCCCAAGTCGTGATATTGGCTAGGTTGAGGGATGATACCAAGCCTTTGCTCTATCTCTAAGGATAAAAGGGAAAAGCTTAATTCTGACTGCATCTTCTAACATCTGATGATACCGAAAGGTATCACAGATTTCAAGGAAGTTCACTATGTGTACGTTAGGATCTTAATTCGTTAGTCCATAAAACTGCAAGTTCTATTGAAGCATGTTTAGGAGAGCATGTTTGATTTCAAATGATGCAGCTTGTACGAGTGGTTTAGCTACTCCTTGGTTAGCCACATTGAATCTTGGTCTCATGAAGCCCATAAAGGTCCACTATTGACATCTTTGGTTCACTTCATGGTCCAAATCTTGCTAAAATTCCTCAACTATTGTTGCTTCTATGATTTCCTCTTCTTCTTCATGTGCAAGCTTTCCCAATAGATCGTTCTAATCGAGTGATGTCTAAATTTAAGGTTTTAACTGCACAATTCGATCTTCTCATGACTTTTATGTTCATGTAAGAGCATGATTTTAGAAATGGAAAGAAAGAAAGAAAACAAAAATTAAAAACTAAATAAATGCCTTAAACTATAGAACTAAACTAATCGCCTCCCCGACAATAATGCCAAAAACTTGATCGTGGTTCTTCAATGTGTGTAAGTTTTAATTAATGAACCTCGATAATTCACAAATGTATGGGTCGTTTGTGTAGTACCTAAGGTATCGATCTCACAAGGAGGAATAATCTAATCTTAAAATCTAAGGCCAAAACAAATCGTAGAAATTTAAATGTAACATAACTAAAACAAGAATGCAATTCAATCAAGCAAATCAATTCAAGAATTAATCACGAAAATTTTAACAAATTAGCAATTGCAACGCACACTGAAGAATCAGTCTAAGGAACTACCAACTAGGAGAAAGGGAATTTTACCAATCTTTAATGCTAACCTAACCGATTATGAATTACTGGATTGTTGGATCTAACCATTAACCCTAATTTATAAACCCTAATCAGATTATGGAAGTTGCAATCTCTCAATTAACAGCTTATCCAACACCCTAAGTAGATCTGAAGTTGTTTAATAAACTATCAGAAACTATTGCAAGGGGGTTTTTTTTAGGGGGAAGGGGGGCAATGTTTGAAAAATCCCTTAAAACTTGATGCTGACTCTAGTGCTTCTATCACAATCGTGGCCTATTATGCCACAATCGTGGGTCGTTGTTTTGGCCCTAATGTCTTTGAAACTTCTCCGTTCTTCGATGTTGACCCTGAAACACTAACAAACACATCAAAGTATCTCAAAAACATAATAATTAAGCTCAAGAACTTGTACTAACCCATAAAACACTTAAAACATGAATAATTAGCAAACTAATACAATTCTAACCTAAACACGTACTAAACGATTGAATTAACAATTAAATACATATCAAATTAAGCCCTAAAACATTATACAATTCACACTTGTCATACTACAACAAGAATAAAACGCGTAATTGAATCATAATAAATCAATCAATATAATTGCATTAAATAAAAGATTAAAATATAATGTTATCACAAACTAGGGTACTTAGACACTAAACACGTTTAGTTACTCGTAAAAAATGGAATCAAAGATAAACATGTAGAAAAACTAATAAAAAACAAAGAAACCATGATTCTAAATCTCCATTTCTCTTATATTGAATCTTCTAGTTACCTACCGGATCTTTTGATGTATTTTTCATATTTTCCTTATGCCTTGATCAAAATCTTCGCCTTTCTTGGTATCTTATGTCTCAAAAATGCTTAATAATTTGGCCCTTTTTTAATTTGCCTCCACTGACATCAATAGTTTCATAAGTCAATAGTAATAATTATAATCATTTCAACAATGTTATTGAACCCAAAAGTATAAATTTGTATACCCTCACTAGCATTTCACTCAATGCACTTAAGTATTTAGGGTGAAAAGTATTAAACTATCAAATCAATGCATAAAACTTTTAACCATAAGTTTGCAATATTATCACATCTCTACCCCTTATATATAAATTAGAAACAAAAATCAAATGGTCTTTATACAGTTATAATGAGGCTTAGGTACAATACAATTAAGATAATAAAAACCTTTCCATCATAATGGGCCAAAAATTCAAAGGCCTATATATTAAATTGCTAAAATCTTTTAATGTGTATTAACACGTGAATTATTTCTAACATATCTCACTTCTCTTCTGATAATTGCTCTTGTTATCACCAAAAATCTAGCAAAAAATAATTTTCTTTTTCAAAGAGTTTGTTGGCCCGATCGACATATTTGAACCAAATTATTGGAGGCCCCACGACGATCACCTCTACAAAAGCTTTATTGGTCTAGTGAAAGAATACAGATATAAACATACATATCTGTTATTCGGCTTTGAATTACAAAGCAAAATAGAAAATAGAAGTAGCTAAATGTTATCGGCCTTGGAATCTTAATTTCTTGCGCTGTTTTGTTGTATTGTTTTCCCTATCATAAACCATTAAAGTCCGTTCATGACCAAGATGGTGACAAATTGACAATTGTAACGATTAGGACGTAAACAGTATCATGGTTAAGTGAAAAGAAACTATAAAAAAGGTTTCTATCTTACAAGATCATAGATGCGGTTCTGGAAGTAAATGGCACAAATATAAGGTGTTATTTTATACGTTCTTGCTACTAGCAGGTATGGATCCAGAGGGGTTAGCAAAGGCTATAGCTCCTATAAAACTAAAATTGTTTTTCAAAATATATATATATATATATAGTAAACTCAACAGGGCTATAGCCCTTACAAAACTAAATTCCTTGCCCCCCAAGACTAAAATCTTGGATTCGTCGCTGGCTACTAGATTTCTTTTTCAAAAGTCAGAGAGCCAACTCGTACCATATTACCCTTTTCATTCCTTATTATGCTTATTGAATTGGATAAAATCAAGATAAGATATCATAAAAGCCAGTTGCTTTGCTTTTTAGTTTTTTTGGTCCTTCACTTCGTTATTTGTCAAAATACAAATGCAGTTGGCAATAAGGAACATGAAAACGTAAAAATGACAATGGCAACAAGGAATGGCCATTTTGAGGAAGATATCATCATTCGTACATTACAACATTTTTAGCTTTCTAATTTAAAAACATACAAGAGATCATAAATTTGCAATGCACAGGAAAAGATAAATAGGAATGTGGAAATAGTTGCCTGTAACTTCGCATATTATACAGCCACCTCATTCTTATTCCCCCTCTTTCAAACTGAATCGATATTCTTCAAATAAATTGAATGTAACGTAATAAGCCTATAAGTATTTGAAGGTCATTTAAAAACTAGATTGTGGCAAGTCTTATCGCAAGGGTAGGGGCAATCGACTGCCCTAACACTCGATCTGTCAAAGTACCAATCTCCAACAGCAGTTGCAACAGCCTGCAATTTTAATGCAGAACAAATGACATGCTTGATAAGAACTCTGAGAAAACAAAGCGTATTATTAACTCAAAAAACATCAAGTTTTATTTAAACTACAGGCCTTTGTCATCATTTTCAGATTTTCCGCAGGTTATATTTCTATTCCTGGATGATTTTCTTAGGACTATATCTTCGGTCTCACGTCATTTTACAAACTGCCATAAGATTCTAAAACAGCATATTTCAGAAAACTACAATCATTAAAGACAAGTAGAACACACTATTCTTTCTTGGATGGTATAGAAGTTCAAGAACTATCGTATGTAAAGAAAACACGCACCTTGTTCCCAAGAACAGGAGAATCATCAGCAAACCATGTGTCTTGTCGTTCAGTTTGGCAATGAGCAAAGCATGAATTTATAAACAGTCCATTCTGTCTAGACATTGCAAACCCTTTTATTGCATTCAGCATGTGATTCCTAAATCCTGCCCCAAATGAATGAAAGTTGCTTAATATGTGATAAGCATCCGATAACCTTCATCAGACAAATGGAATGAACAAAATTACCTTGAAGATATCGAATCTGTGATGCAGAGCATTTAGCATGGTTCTTTCTGCACTCACTCCAGTAGCCGTGGGGATCTGCAGATGGTGGTGCTAAGCTGGTCTGTATCTGATTTCAGAATGCAACATGAGTCAATAATCAAGTGAATGCTTTCTTTAAGCAATATATTAATTGTGCATCCATTCATGAAGGCCATCCACCAATACTCGTGTGTGATCAAGTCTGGCATCTAGACCTTAACATATTATTCTGCAAATTGACATTACAATATACAAGAGTGACATTCTTACCTGCCATGAATCATATGCTGTGTTGACAAGGAAAAGTGGAGTCTTCACATTGTTGATGATGTTCTGCGGGAAGAAGCACTAGGACAAAAGAAAATTACAGAATTAAAGGTGAGTTTGAGGATTACAGAATTACTTGGTATTTACAAAAAAGGCAGGCAACCCGGTCATCCTCTCCCAACCCCAAAGGAAAAAGAAAAGGAAAAGAAAATAAAGAGAGAGAAGTAAACAAGATTACAGAAGTTGGATCAAGGTGGCTAGTGCACAACCGAGGCAGGTTATTTTGTACACCCTGTGACAAATGTAGCAATTTCCATAAGCATGTAGTATAAACGTAATTCTCAAACCAAAAGTTTTCACATCTATAGTTTACCTGCAAAGCCACAACACCTCCATACATGTTCCTTAAAGTGCGGCCACCAGCAACATCAACTCTAAAATCCAAAAACAAGGGCTAATTGGTAATGCGTGGGACAAAATGCTCTTCAGAAGATATTAATACACAAGAGTGTAGAAAACAAGTATAAAGAGTAACGAGAAATTACACATCAAGGAATAAACCAGCATCACTCAAGCATTTCACTTTGGTCATTCTAGGAAACAGGCCTTTGAACTCATCACAGTGTAAAATGGAAGCTAGACCCCCAGCAGAGCAGCCAGAAAGAAGAGCCTGGGGCAGAAATAAAGAAAGTTATTGCCAGAAGGATTAAGGTGGAAAGATTGAGAAAAGAGACCAAATTCAAGCATAAAACCTGATGGGCATAACGCATTCCCTTTGACATCAAATCCTCCATAGCAGCTAACCAAATGCGTTGCCCTCTAAATTGCAATTGTGCAGCCTAAAAACAAAACAATTCATAATATTTGATATGAAGTTAACAATTAAATAATACAGAAGGAAAGATGACAAATCAAGATAAGATTATAGCAATTATAAATGTTAGGATGTCAACCCTATTTTCACTGTCTCCGGTAAAAGAGGCACCATCACAATATCGCAACTTTACTCTGTTCCAGTTGAAAAAATCTGATGCACCACAAAAAGTAGAATAAGAAAGGCATTCCATATGCATAAATTGACAGAAATAAAAAGGAAATATATAAAAACAAAATACCAGGAAATTTCTGCGAAAATTGAGGTTTGGGACAATACCAGGGTTTTCTTGAGGTTTATTACTCAATATTCCAGTAAATGCCAACTGCCTTTCCATATATCTGGACGAACCACGGCGAGTTGTTTTGCGATAGACACAATTTCGAATGCTGTTGCACCAGCCTCCTCCCTGCAGATGATGTTTGACAAGTAAAGTTTTCTATCTGAAATGCTGTGAAATTAAGGATTTGTGAGACACTTATGGAACAAATTATGCTTAGCACTACGGCATTACATCTAACAGGTAAACCAAAAGTATCCTAACCTTCATATACACCAAAATTCTGTATAACAACACAGCTATTTATACTTTATTTTGGGCAATACCGGTTGCAACAGGAAAGTATGAATCATCATTCCTTAAGTATATGACCATTTTTTTCCTATTTATTTTGTGATGCACACTAACATGCAGTTAGAGAACTCCAGAATAGTACAAATAAGACTATTTGTGCGAAACACTGCATTATCAATGACAACTAGCAGAAGAGATGCTTAATTTTGCAAGAAGAAAGCATTAGGTGGTTATGGTACTTATCTCAGCCAGTTGAAGAATTGAACAGTTAAAACTGAGCCAGAAGAGAGGAAGATAGCAAAGCATATAACTAAGAATCATGTCAGAAAAGAAACACAAACGCCAGAGGAAAAAAGTAATAATAAACAATTTCATCGTCAGTAATATATGGACTACAAACCTCCAACTGAATAAGCCAACTATTTGCTCCTGAACCATATCCACGATGCAAATGATATCCAGGTAAAGTTCCATCTAGACAAACTGCAGAATTAGAATAAACAAAGATAAGTAAGAGACCTTGATTGCATTCATATTAAATACAATGTGTACCCATATGAAATAGGTAAGCTTTGCCACATGTTGAGGAGATTAAAATACTAACTAGGAAGGTTAAACTCCTAATAGGCATTTAACACAATTCAAAGTGAGGTGTAAATAACCAGTCGTCCTCGAACCCGCATGCACAAAGAGAGAGAGACAGAGATGGATCTAAACCCTCTCAGATCGGAAACGCAACGTCATATTTCATTAATAAGCTCAAAGAAGAACAGATACAATTTTAGATCAAGCAACATTATTATCCCTTCATTGTCTGGAAAACAGCCACATCAAACCAAGAAGAAGAAAACAGGAAACGAAGATGTGAACGGTAGAGAATGGAATCAAAGGTCTCGTTAGAGAAGGAAAATGCGTGAACAAGTCATAGTATGTTCCTAGAAAATAAAGCAAAATATAGAGAAAAAGAAACCATGGTGTTTTATCTTCTTTTACATTTTGCTAATAATATGTGAGGAAAGAGAACCAGGAACCAAAAGCGACTCCATTAGCATCCTCATTAATCAAAGAATCATAAAAGGAACATGAGTTAGTGAACAAGAGCTGAATGAAGAAATGTGTATGATACAGGAAAGGATGGAACCAATTTGATAGGTAAATGAAAGATGAACAGTAGGAAAAAGTAGAGATATTTGAGTAACCTGCTCCTTTTGCAGCAGCTCCTTGAATGAGAGTAAGTCCTACCCAGAGAGCGTTGAGAACCGGCTTAGATTCATTATAATAAGAAAATGCTTGAGTGTAAAGAAATTCTGTTTCATTGAAATCCATAAATCCATAAACCCGAATTCTGGAAGACAAAACCAAAACGATCCAAACCCACAAAAGCTTCATGCTTTGAGCAACAGAAGCAAAGCCTTGAAAATGAAAGAAGACAGCAACTCAAAATGCTTCAAGTTAAAAGCAAGCCCTCATAAGGAATGACCTGAAGCTGAAGGCTTGGCCTCTTACTTATTTAATGAATATCCGTACTTTACATAGAAGCTAAAATGTGGAAGAAAATCTAACTCTAACCAGAATGTATGAGAGAGAGAACATGAGCTGTTTCCCAAAGAACAAAGTTTGCCGGGCTTTTCTCCAAAGTTGCACGTTTCGAATCCAGGCAAAACATACACATCAACTATGCAAACAAAGACGGATGGTCAAAAAATTCAATTTTTTATTACAAAAATCTTGATCGTTTATTTTTTATTTTTTAACTTTTTAAATTTATTTTATTTAAATAATCCTTATTTATTAAAAATTATTTATTTATTTATTGTTGTAAATTAATAAACTTTTATAATCTAAAATAAATTAATCAATGTTCTTTTAATAATTTTTTAATTAAATTTTAAATTTATCGAAAATTT